>JAKWIX010000081.1:0-42317 GCA_027704785.1 Solanum chmielewskii
GCCCGACATATTCCGATCGTCTTTGCTTCCCCAGGGAAATGAGGGCATCGAACGCCCGATGTCATCCGAACGTGTGTGAAGCCCAAGTGCGATACTAGCATGCCACGCACGATGTCGTCTAACCGTGTGTGCTGCATAAGGGCCATGATCTCATGCCACAACTTATGTAGTCCGATTGTGTGTGCTGTCCAAAGGCGTGATGGCATTACCACGACAAACATAATCTGACCGTGTGTGCTAACCATGGGCGATGATGGCATGTCACGTCCAACGCTGTCTTATCGTGTATGCTATGCAAGGGCGATGATTTATGCTACGCCCAACGTCGTTCGACCTTGTGAATGTTGTCCAATTGCGATTATGGAATTCCATGGATGACATCATCTGACCGTGTGTTCATTCCAAAGGAAATGATGGCATGCCTTACCCGACATATTTCTACCGTATATGTTATCCAAGGGCGATGATGGCATCCCACGCCCGATGTAGTACGACCGTGTGTGTTGTTTAAGAACCATGATGGCATGCTACGCTAGACTTCATCCGACTTTTTATGTTGCACATGGGCAATGATTGCATGACACGCTCGACGTCATCTGTCTGTGTGTGCAATCGAAAGACGATGATGGCATGCCTTGTCTATGTCGTTTGACAGTGTGTACTGTCTAAAGGGCAATGAGTGCATTTAACGCCTTACGACGTCCAATGTGTGTGGTGACCAATGGCAATTATAGCATTACCATACCCAACTTCATCCGACCGTGTGTGCATTCCAAGAGCGATAATAACATGCAAAGCCCAACATCGTCTTACTTGGTATGTTATTTAATGGCGATGAAGGTATGCCAAGCTCGACATTATTCGACCCTTTCTATGTTTATCAAGGGAGATGATTGCCTGCCACGCTCGACATCGTTCGACCGTGTATTCTGGCATAGGGCGATGACGGCATACCACGCTGAAGTCGTCCCACCTAGTGTGCTGTCAAAGGTCAATGATGGCATGTCACGCCTAATGTCATCCGACCGCTTGTGCTTCCCAATGGCGATGATGGCATAGCACGCACGATCTCGTCCCACTATGTATGTTGTCCAAAGGCAATGATGGCATCCAAAGCCTGACGTCATCCAACCATGTGTGCTGCCCAAGGGCCATGAAGGCATGCCACACACGACATCCTACGATCGTGTGTGATGTCCAAGGGCGATGATAACCTGTAACATCTGACATCGTCCGATTATGTATACTTTTTAAGGTGATGATAACATGTCATACCCAACGTAGTCTAACCACGTATATTGTCCAAGTGCAATGATAACATTTAACGCCCGTCATCGTCCGACTGTATGTGCTGCGCAATGGCGATTATAGCATTACCAAGGCTCATGCTATCTGATCGTGTGTGTTGTCTAAGGAGATGATAACATGTCATTCCTGACGTCGTCCAACTGTGTATTCTATCTGAGGGCGCTAATTACATTATATGCCCGACTTCGTGTGACCCTGTGTATGCTTCCTAAGGGTGACGAATGCCTGCCACGCGTGACGCAGTCCGACCGTGTGTATGTTGTCAAATTGTGATGATGGCATGCCATGCGTGACATCATCTGACCGTGTTATCATTCCAAGGGCAATGATGGCATGCCATGCACGATGTAGTTCTACCATATATTCTATTCAAGTACGATGATAGCATGCCATGCCCAACGTAATAGGACCGTCTGTGCTGTTCAAGCGCCATGATGGCCTGCGAAAGGTGATGTTGGCATACAACGCCTTAAGTCATCCCACCATGTCTGCTGTCCAAGGGAGAAGATGGAATGTCACGCCTGACATCGTCCGACTGCGTGTGCTGCCCAATGGAGATGATGGTATGCCACGTCTGACTGTATGTGCTGCTGAATGGCGATGATGGCATGCCACACCGACGTCATTTGTCCTTTTGTGCAGCCAAAAAGCCATCTAGGCATGCCATGCCCGATGTCGTCTGATCGTGTGTGCTATCAAATGGCAAAGATAACATGCCACGTCCGACTTTGTCTACCGTGTGTACATTCAAAGAGCGATGATTGCATTGCCACGACCGACATCGTATGATTGTGTGTCCTTGACAAAGTCCATCATGGCATGCCATGCCTGACGTAGTCTGACCGTGTATATTGTCTAAGGGAGATGATGGCTTGCCATGCCCAACGTCGTCCCCCCATGTGTACTATCCATTAGCGAATATGACATGTCACGCCCAACGTCGTCTGACCGTGTGTGCTTCCCAATAACGAAGATGGCATTCCACGCCCGATGTCATCTTACCGTGTGTGCCTCCCAAGGGCCATATGGGCATTCCACGCCCGACGTTGTCTGATCGTGTATGCATTCCAAGGGCACTGATAACATGCTACGCCTGACTTCGTTTGATCGTGTATGGTTCCTAGGAAGATGATACCGTTTATGTTGTCCAAAAGCAATGATGGAATTTAACGCTCGATGTCGTCCGATCTTGTGTGATGCCCAAAGGTGATTATAGCATTGTTACGCCAGACGTAGTGCGATCGTGTGTGCTGTTCAAGGGCGATGATAACATGACATGCCCGACGTCTTCCAATGGTGTATGCTGTCCAAGGGCGATGATGGCATGCCACGCCCGACATTGTTCAACCCTGTGTTTACATTCTCAGTGCGATGATTGCCTACCACACCCGACGTAGTCCGACCGTGT
Source organism: Solanum chmielewskii (assembly GCA_027704785.1). Taxonomy (NCBI): domain Eukaryota; kingdom Viridiplantae; phylum Streptophyta; class Magnoliopsida; order Solanales; family Solanaceae; genus Solanum; species Solanum chmielewskii. Next base: position 2,717 of record JAKWIX010000081.1, read on the forward strand.
GTGCTGTCCAAGGGACAGGATGGCATGCCACGCTAGACTTCATTCGACTCGGTATACAGTCCAATGGAGATGATGGCATGCCACCCCCAACATCATCCCATCGTGTTTTCTATGCATGGGCAAAGATGGCATGTGACGCCTGACGTCCTCCGACTGTGTGTGCTGCGTAATGCCGATGATGGTATGCCATGCTCAACATCGTCCGACCATGTGTGCAAAATTAAGGGAAATGTTAAATTGTACGGGATAAAAGCTTTTAATCAGAAAATATATTATCTAACATCAAATTTGACATTCTCAGATGTGTTACCAAGGTATTTCGAACTTAAAAATCTATTTTCTTTTATCAGATTCGTAGCAATAAAGAATAACAACTTTCTTCAAAATTAGGGAAATCAAAATTGAATGGGTTAAACAATGTTTTTTGGAAAATTGACTCGTTCAAACCGCCTATGGCGATTTCCTCCGTAGATCTAAAAAATACCATATTGAGATAAAAATTTACCTCAATCAGACATCTTAGTCAAAAGTTATGGCCGCTTGAAATTTCACAAATTTACAACTACTTTTTTTGAGCTTCAATCTTTGATTTAGTGAAACTTCAAATGATTGAAACTTTAGGCTGGAATATCCGTTTGACATAATTTAGTTTTTATTTTGCATATTTTTGAGATCCACTTTTTCATATCCATAATTTGGTTTAGTTTTTTTCTTTAAAAAATATTAATATATCTTTATTTATATAAAATAATATAAATGTAAAACTAGAGAAGTAATATGCTACGTGTCGTATTAAGTTAAAAATGAAAGACTAGTACAATTCGATTGGAATATTTAGATGATATATTATATTAGTTTGAATGTGACAACCATGATGGATAATGGCATGTCACGCATGGCATATTTCAATCGTCTGTGCTGCCCCATGGAAATGATGGAATCTAATGCCCGATGTCGTCCGACCTTGTGTGCCGCCCAAGTGCCATGATAGCATGCCATGCCCGATGTCGTAAGACTACGTATGCTTCCCAAGGGCCAAGATCTCATTCCACAACTGATGTAGTCCAATCTTGTGTGCTGTACAAGGGCGTGATGGCATTGCCACAGCTGACATCATCTTACCGTGTGTGCTTACCATGGGCGATGATGGCATGGTACGTCTAACGTCGTCTGACCATTTATGTTATCCAAGGGCGATGATTTATGCCACGCCCGACGTCGTTCGACCTTGTGTATGTTGTCCAATTGCGATGATGACATGCAATGGATGACATCATACGATCGTGTGTGTTGTTCAAGCGCGATGATGGCATGCTACGCTACACTTCATCCTACTATTTATGCTGCACAAAGGCGATGATTGCATGCCACGCCCGACGTGTCCATTTGTGTATGCAATCCAAAGGCGATGATGGCATGCCATATCGACGTCATCCAACAGTGTGTACTGTCTAAAGGGCACTGATGGCATTTAAAGCTTGACGACGTCCGACAGTGAGTGGTGCCCAAGGGCGATGATAGCATTACCATGTCCAACGTCGTTTGACTGTGTCTGAAGTCAAAGAGAGATGAAAACATGCAAAACCCAACATCGTCCGACTTGGTATGTTGTCCAAGGGCGATGATGGTATGCCACACCCGACGTTATTCGACCCTGTCTATGTTGTTCAAGGGCGATAATGGCTTGCCATGCTAGACGTCGTTCGAGCGTAAGTTCTGGCCAGGGGCCATGATTGCATGCCTCGCCTGACGTTCTCAGACCGTATATGTTGTCCAAGTGCGATGATGGAATACCACGCTAAAGTTATCCCACCGTGTGTTTTGTCCAAGGGCAAAGATGGCATGATAAGCCTGACGTCATCCGACCGCTTGTGCTTCCCAATGGCGATGATGGCATAGCAAGCAAGATCTCGTCTTACCATAAATGTTGTCCAAAGGCGATGATGGCATCCCACGCCTGGCGTCATCCAACCATGTGTGCTGCACAAAGGCCATTCAAGCATGCCAAGCACGAAATCTTACGATCGTCTGTGATGTCCAAGGGCGATGATAACCTTTAATGCCCAACATCTTCCGATTGTGTATACTTTCCAAGGGTGATGATAACCTGTCACACCTGACGTAGTCCGACCATGTATATTATCCAAGTGCAATGATCACATTTAATGCCCGTTGTCGTTTGACTGTATGTGCTGTCCAAGGGCGATTATAGCAGTGCCAAGGCTGACCTAATCTGATCGTTTGTTCCGTCTAAGGGAGTTGATAACATGTCATTCCTCACGTCGTCCAATTGTGTATTCAATCCATGGGCGATGATTACATTATATCCCCGACATCGAGTTACCATGTGTATGATTCCTAAGGACGATGAATGCTTGCCACGCCTGACGTAGTCCGACCATGTGTATGTTGTCCAATTGCGATGATGGCATGCCATGCGTGACATCATCCTACCGTATAATAATTCAAAGGGCGATGATGGCATGCCACACATGACATAGTTCTACCGTATATGCTATCCAAGGTTGATGATAGCATGCCACACCTGACGTAGTACGACCGTGTGTGTTGTTCAAGCGCCATGATTTCATGCCACGCTAGACTTCATCCGACCATGTATGTAGCACAAGGGTGATGATCGCATGCCACGCCCGATGTCGTCCGTCCATTTGTGCAATCCAAAATCGATGATGGCATGCCATGTCGACGTCATCCGACCGTGTGTACTGTCCAAAAGGTAATTATGGCATTTAACGCCAGACGTATTTCTACCGTATATGCTATCCAATGTCGATGATAGCATTCCACGCCCGACGTAATAGGACCGTCTGTGCTGTTCAAGCGCCATGATTGCATGCCGAGGGTGATGTTGGCATACAACGCCTTAAGTCATCCCACCATGTGTGCTGTCCGCTGATGTCGTCCGACTGCGTGTGCTGCCCAATGGAGATGATGGTATGCCACGTCTGACTGTATGTGCTGCTGAATGGCGATGATGGCATGCCACACAGACGTCATTTGGCCGTTTGTGCTGCCAAAAAAACATCTAGGCATGCCATGCCCGATGTCGTCTGATCGTGTGTGTTATCAAATGGCAAAGATAACATGCCACGTCCGACTTCGTCTGACCGTGTGTACATTCAAAGAGCGATTATTGCATTGCCACGACCGACATCGTCCGATTGTGTGTCCTGGACAAAGTCCATCATGGCATGCCACGCCTGACGTAGTCCGATCGTGTATATTGGCTAAGGGAGATGATGGCTTGCCATGCCCGACGTCGTCCCCCCATGTTTAGTATCCTTAGGCAAATATGACATGTCACGACCAACGTCGTTCGACCGTGTGTGCTTCCCAATGGCGAAGAAAGAATTCCACGCCCGATGTCATCTTACCGTGTGTGCCTCCCAAGGGCCATATGGGCATGCCACGCTCGACGTTGTCTGATCGTGTGTGCATTCCAGGGGCACTGATAACATGCTACGCCTGACTTCGTTCGATCGTGTATGGTTCCAATGAAGATGATATCGTTTATGTTTTCCAAAAGCAATGATTGAATTTAATGCTCGACGTCGTCTGACCTTGTGTGATGCCCAAGGGTGATTATAGCATTGCTACGCTAGACGTAGTGCGATCGTGTGTGCTGTCTAAGGGCGATGACAACATGACATGCCCGACGTCTTCCAATGGTGTATGCTGTCCAAGGGCGATGATGGCATGCCACGCCCGACATTGTTCGACCCTGTTTATACTTCCTAAGTGCGATGATTTCCTACCACACCCGACGTAGTCCGACCGTGTGTGCTGTCAAAGGGACACGATGGCATGCCACGCTAGACTTCATACGACTCGGTATACAGTCCAAGGGAGATGATGGCATGCCATGCCCAACATCATCCCATCGTGTTTTCTATGCATGGGAAAAGATGGCATGTGGCGCCTGACGTCGTCCGACTGCGTGTGCTGCCTAATGCCGATGATGGTATGCCATGCTCAACATCGTCCGACTATGTGTGCAAAATTAAGGGAAATGATAAATTGTACGGGATAAAAGCTTTTAATCATAAAATATATTATCTAACATCAAATTTGACATTCTCAGAGGTGTTACCAAGGTATTTCGAACTCAAAAATCTATTTTCTTTTATCAGATTCATAGCAATAAAGAATAACAACTTTCTTGAAAATTAGGGAAATCAAAATTGAATGGGTTAAACGATGTTTTTTGGAAAATTGACTCGTCCAAACCGCCTATAACGATTTGTTCCGTAGATCTAAAAAATACCATATTGAGATAAAAATTTACCTCAATCAGACATTTGAGTCAAAAGTTATGGCCGCTTGAAATTTCACAAATTTACAACTACTTTTTTTGAGCTTCAATCTTTGATTTAGTGAAACTTCAAATGATTGAAACTTTAGGCTGTAATATCCGTTTAACATAATTTAGTTTTTATTCTACTTATTTTTGAGATCTACTTTGTCATATCCATAATTTGGTTTAGTTTTTTTCTTAAAAAAATATTAATATATATTTATTTATATAAAATAATATAAATGTAAAACTAGAGAAGTAATATGCTACATGTCGTATTAAGTAAAAAATTAATGACTAGTACAATTCGATTGGAATATTTAGATGATATATTAGATTAGTTTGAATGTGAAAACCTTGATGGATAATGGCATGTCACGCCCGGCATATTTCAATCGTCTGTGCTGCCCCATGGAAATGATGGCATCTAACGCCCGATGTCGTCTGACCATGTGTGCTGCCCAAGTGCGATGATAGCATGTCATGCCCGATGTCGTAAGACTACGTGTGCTTCCCAAGGGCCATGATCTGATTCCACAACTGATGTAGTCCGATCCTGTGTGTTGTCCAAGGGCGTGATGGCATTGCCACAGCTGACATCATCTGACCATCTGTGTTTACCATGGGCGATGATAGCATGGCACGTCTAACGTCGTGTGACCGTTTATGTTATCCAAGGGCGATGATTTATGCCACGCCCGACGTCGTTCGACCTTGTGTATGTTGTCCAATTGCGATGATGGCATGCAATAGAAGACATCATACGAACGCGTGTGCTGTTCAAGCGCCATGATGGCATGCTAAGCTAGACATCATCCTAATGTTTATGCTGCACAAAGGCGATGATTGCATGCCACGCCCGACGTCGTCCATTTGTGTATGTAATCAAAAGGCGATGATGGCATGCCATATCAACGTCATCCAACAGTGTGTACTGTTTAAAGGGCACTGATGGCATTTAACGCTTGACGACGTTCGACTGTGAGTGGTGCCCAAGGGCGATGATAGCATTACCATGCCCAACGTCGTCCGATTGTGTCTGTAGTCAAAGGGAGATGAAAACATGCAAAACTCCGACTTGGTATAATGTCCAAGGGCGATGATGGTATGCCACACCCGACGTTATTTGACCCTGTCTATGTTGTTAAAAGGCGATAATGGCTTGCCACGCTCGACGTCGTCCGAGCGTAAGTTCTGGCCAAGGGCCATGATTGCATGCCTCGCCTGACGTTCTCAGACTGTATATACTGTCCAAGTGAGATAATGGAATACCACGCTAAAGTCATCCCACCGTGTGTTTTGTCCAAGGGCAAAGATGGCATGTTAATCCTGACGTCATCCGACTGCTTGTGCTTCCCAATGGCGATGATGGCATAGCAAGCACGATCTTGTCTTACCATGAATGTTGTCCAAAGGCGACGATGGCATCCCATGCCTGGCTCCATCCAACCATGTGTGCTGCACAAGGGCCATGCGGGCATGCCAAGCACGAAATCTTACGATCGTGTGTGATGTCCAAGGGCGATGATAACCTTTAACGCCTGACAACGTTCGATTGTGTATACTTTCCAAGGGTGATGATAACCTCTCACACCTGACGTAGTCCGACCATGTATATTGTCCAAGTGCAATGATCACATTTAACGCCCGTCGTCGTCTGACTGTATGTGCTGCCTAAGGGCGATTATAGCACTGCCAAGGCTGACTTAATCTGATCATGTGTGCCGTGTAAGGGAGCTGATAACATGTCATTCCTGACGTCGTCCAATTGTGTATTCAATCCAAGGGCGATAATTACATTATATCCCCGACATCAAGTTACCCTGTGTATGCTTCCTAAGGACGATGAATGCTTGCCAAGCCTGACGCAGTCCAACCGTGTGTATGTTGTCCAATTGCGATGATGGCATGCCATGCGTGACATAATCCTACCGTGTTATCATTCCAAGGGTGATGATGGCATGCCACACCCGACATAGTTCTACCATATATGCTATCCAAGGTTGATGATAGCATGCCACACCTGACGTAGTACGACCATGTGTGTTGTTCAAGCGCCATGATGGCATGCCCCGCTAGACTTCATCCGACCTTGTATGCAGCACAAGGGTGACGATCGCATGCCACGCCCGATGTCATCCGTCCATCTATTTAATCCAAAATCGATGATGGCATGCCATGTCGACGTCATCCGACCGTGTGTACTGTCCAAAAGGTAATTATGGCATTTAATGTCTGACAATGTCCGACTGTGTGCGGTGCCCAAGAGAGATGATAGCATTGCCATGCCTAACGTCGTCCGATCGTGTGTGCAGTCCAAAGCAGATGATAGCATGTGACGCCCAACATCGTCCGACTGTGTATGTTGTCCAAGGGGGTTGATGGTATGACACGCCCGACGTTATTCGACCCTGTCTATGTTGTTCAAGGGCGATGATGGCCTGCCACGATCGATGTCATTCGACCGTGTGTTCTTCACAAGGGCCATGATGGAATGCATCACCTGACGTTCTCCAACCGTATATGTTTTCCAAGTGTGATGATGGAATACCACGCCGAAGTCATCCCACCGTGTGTGCTGTCAAAGGGCAAAGATAGCATGTCATGCCCGACGTCATCCGACCGTGTGTACTTCCCAATGGCAATGATAACATGCTACGCCGACGTCGTCTAATTGTGTAGGTTTTGAAAAACGATAATGGGATGCCACGCCCGATGTATTCTAGTTGTGTGTGCTGTCGAAGGGCGATAATGGTATGCCAGACTCGACGTCATTCGACCGTGTGTGCTTCCCAAGGACCATCCCGGCATGCCATGCTTAACGTCATTCGACCGTGTGTTCTTCCCAAGAACCATGCAGGCATGCCATACCTAACGTTGTCTGACTGTGTGTTCTGTACAAGGGCAATAATGGCATGCCACGTCCAACGTTGTTTTGGCGTGTGTGCATTCCAAAGGCAATGATCGCATACTACGTCAACATCGTCTGACCGTGTGTGTTGTCCAAAGGGAAATAATGACATTTAACACATGAAGTTTTTTGGACTGCTTCTGCTGCCCAAGGTCGATGATAGAATTTCCACGCTCTACGTCATCCGACCGTGTGTGCTGGCCAAGGGCCATGATGGCATGCCACGCCCGATGTATTCCGATCGTGTATTTCTGTCCAAGGGCGATGATGGAATGCCACACCCAACGTTGTCCCATCGTATGTGCTATTTAAGTGCAAAGATGGAACATCACTCCCGACTTCGTCCGAAAAAGTGTGCTGCCTAATGGCCAAGAAGGCACGCGGCGCCTGATCGTGTGTGCTGTCAAAGGGCGATGATAACATGCCACTCTTAACGTCGTCTTGATATGTATGGTCTCCAAAGGAAATAATGTCATTCCATGCCCAACGTCGTCCGATCATGTATGCATTCCAAGGGTGATGATGGCATTGCCATGACTGACATCGTTCGATCATGTGTGCTACACAAAGGCGATGATGGCATTTCACGCACGACATTATCCGTGTGTGTGCTGTCCTAAGGCAATGATGGCATGCCACGTTGACGTCGTTCAATCGTGTGTACTGCCCAAAGGCGATGAATGCATTGCCACAGCAAACATCGTCCTAACGTGTGTGAAGTCCAAGGGATATGATATCATGCCACGCTCAATATCATGCGATAGTGTATGTTGTTCAAGGGTGATGCTGGCATGCCACGCCTGATGTTATCCTACCTTGTGTATGTTGTCCAATGGTGATAATGGCAGCCATACCCGACAGTGTGTGCTGGCCAAGGTCCATGATGGTATGCCACACCCGACGTAGTCTGACCATATATGCTGTCCAAGGGCGATGATTGCATTCCAAGCCTGACGTCATTACACCGTGTGTGTTGTCTAAGGGCAATGATGGCATGCCACGCCCGACATAATCTGATTGTGGGTGCTTCCCAAAGACCAGGCGAGCATGCCACGCCCGACGTTGTTCGATCTTGTGTGTTGTCCAAGGGCGATGATAACATGGCACGCCTGACATCATCCGATCGTGCATGCTCTCCAAGGTCGATGATAACATACCACACCCAGCATATTCCAATTGTGTATGCTTTCAAAGGGCAATGACAACATTTAATTCCCGATATCGTCTGACTGTTTGTGTTGCCCAAGGGTTATTATAGCATTGCTAAGCCCGACGTAGTTCGATGTGTGTGATATCCATGGGTGATGATAAAACATTATGTCAGACATCGTCTGACCATGTATTCTGTCCAAGGTGGATGATGACATGCCACGTGCCACAACATATGACCCTGTGTACGCTTCCCAAGGGTGATGATGGCTTGCCATGCCCGACGTAGTCCGACCGTGTGTGTTGTCCAAGGGAAATTATGGTATGCCACGCTTGACGTTGTCCGACCGTGTAAATTGTCTATGGGTGATGATATCATTCCATGCCTGCCGTCATCCCACCGTGTGTGTTGTCAAAGGCCGAAAATGGCATGTCAGGCCTAACAGCGTCCGACAACGTAAGCTGCCCAATGGCGATGATGACATGCAACGCTCGACATTGTCCGATAGTGTTGGTAAAATTAACGGAAATGTATTAAAAGGGATAAAATATTTTTCTCATAAAATTGTTTATCTAACATTAAGCTATACATTCATATATGTGTTACACAGGTATTTCGAACAAAAAAATCTATTTTCTTTTATAAGATTCATAGCAATAAAGAACTACAATTTTCTTGAAAATTGGGGGAAATTCAAACTTCAATGGGTTAAAACACGTTTTTGGAAAATTTACTTGTCCAAACCGCCTTTGGGAGTTTGCTTTCGTAGATATAAAAAAATAACGAAATTGAGAAAAAAATGCATCAATCGGACATGCGAGTCAAAAGTTATGGCCGTTTGAAATTTCACATATTTACAATTACTCTTTTTGAGTTTCAATGTTTTATTTGGTGAAACTTCAAATGATTGAAACTTTGGGTCGAATATCCATTTTACGCAAAAAAAAATTATTCAGCATATTTTTTGAGATCTACGTGGTCATATCCTTAATTTTGTTTTGCTGTTTTTTTAAAAAATATTATTAAATTTTTATTTATATATAATAATATAAATGTAAATTAGAAAACTAATATTCTTCATGACGTATTAAGATTAAAATGAAAGACTAGTACAATAAGATGGGAAAATCGAGAAGCTATATTAGATTAGTACGAATGAGACAACCATGATCGATAATGGCATGCCACGCCCGACGTAGTTCGACCGTGTGTGCTTCCCTAGGGTAATAATGGTATCAAACGCCGACCGTGATCCAACTGTGTGTGCTAGTCGAGGGCGATGATGGCATGACACGTCCGATGTGGTACTACTGTCTATGCTATCCAAGGGCAATGATGGCATGCCACGCCTGACGTCCTTAGATTGTATATGATTTCCATGGGAGATGATGGCAAGCCACGTCCAACGTCATCCAATTGTGTGTGCTTCCAAAGGGCTTTGATTACATGTAGCTCTTGACCTCGTTCAAACGTGTGTGATGAACAAGGGCGATAATGGCATGCCATGCCAGACTTCATCCGACCATGTGTGCTGCCCATGGGCCATGCAGACATGCCACACCCTATGTGGTCCAATTGTGTGTTCAATCCAAGGGCGATGATAACATGCTATGCTGACATCGTCTAATCGTGTAGGCTTTTGAAAATGATTATGGGATGCCCCGCCCGACATTGTCCAACCGAGTGTGCTGCACAAGAGAGATTATGGCATGCCACGCCCGACGTAGTCAGATCGCATCTTTTGCCCAATGGCGATGATGGTATGCCACGCTTGATGTCATCCGACCGTTTTTGTTTCCCAAGGGCCATGCGGGCATGCCACGCCCAACGTCGTCTAACTATTTGTCTAGTCCAAAGGGGATGATGGCATTCAAAGTCGATGTTGTCCTACCGTGTGGTTTCCAAGGGCAATGATTTCATGTCAATCCCGATGTTTTCCGACCGAGTGTAGTGCCCTAGGTCAATGATATAATTGCCACTCCAAACTTCATCCAATTGTGTGTGCAGTCCAAGGGCAATGATAATATGCCACGTCTAACGTCGTCTGACCGTGTATGCTCTCCAAGGGCGATGATGGCATGCCACGCTCGACGTCTCCAAACCTGTGTATCTTGTCCTTGGGCGATGATCGCCTGCCACGCCCGACCTCGTCCAACAATATGTGCTGGACAAGATCCATGATGGCATGCCACGCCTGACATAGTCTGACCGTGTATGCTGTCCAAGGGCGATGATGGCATGCCATGCCCGACGTTGTCTCACCGTTTGTGCGTTCCAAGGGTGAAGATGGCATGTTACGCCTGACGTCATCCGACCACGTGTGCTTCCCAATGACGATGATGGCATTCCACGCGCGACGTCATCCGACTGTATATGTTGCCCAATGGCCATGCTAGCATGCCACGCCCGACGTTGTTCGTCCGTGTGTGCAATCCAAATGTGATGATGGCATGCAACATCGACGTTGTCTGACAGTGTGTGTTGTTTAAAGGTCAATGATGGCATTAAACGCCCTACGTAGTCCGACCGTGTGTGCATTCCAAAGGCGATGATGGCATGCCACGTCTGACGTCGTCTGTCCTTGTCTATGTTGTCCAAGGGAAATGATGGCATGCCACTCCAGAAGTAGTCTGACCGTATATGTTGTCCAAGGGCGATGATGGCATGTCACGCCCGACGTCGTCCCACTGTTTGTGCAGTCCAAGGGCGAAGATTGCATGTCACGCTCAACGTCGTCCAACCGCGTGTGCTGCCCAATGTAGATGATTGCATGCCATGACCGACATCATCCGACCATGTGTGCTGCCCAAGGTCCATGCAGGCACACACCCGACATCTTCCGATCATGTATGCTCTTAAAGAACATTGATAACATACCACACACAACATCATCTGATCGTGTATGCTTTCTAAGGGTGATGATTGCATGCCATGCCTTACATAGTTCGACCGTGTTTGCATTCCTAGGGCGATGATTACATTGCCACGGTCGACATCGTTTGACCATGTATGCTGCCCAAGGGACAAGAGTCATGCCATGCCCGACGTATTAAAATCGTGTGTGCTGTCCCAGTACGATGATGGCATTGATATGGATGACGTCGTCTCACCGTGTGTCCTAACCATGGGCGATAATAACATGACACGCCTGACATTTGATGATTATTTGTGTTATTTAAGGGCAATGATGGAATGCAACGCCCGACGTAGTTCGACCATGTATGCTGCCCAAGGGCAATGATGCCATGCTAGACTGACTTCGCCTAACTATGGGAGTTTTCCAAGGGCGATGATTGCATGGCATGCCTTACATCGTCTGATATGGTATGCTGTCCGAGGGCGATGATGGCATGCCACGCCCGACATCGTCTGACCCTGTTTATGCTGTCCAATTGTGATAATTGAATGCCATGCCCGATATCCTCTGATCGTGTGTTCATTCCAAGGGATAAAATCACATGCCACGCTCGACGTCGTCCAACTGTGTGTGTTGTCCAAATGGCAATGATGACATTTGATGCCCGACGTTGTCTGACCGTTTACGCTAACCAAGGGCGATGATAGCATTGGAAAACATCGTCTAACCGTTTGTGCTGGCTAAGGGCCATAATGGCAAGACTCACCAGACGTTGTTCGACCAGGTGTGGTGGCTAAAGTCCATGAGGGAATGCCATGCGAGATATCGTCCGACCGCGTGTGTTGCACAATTGCGATAATGGACTGCCACGTCCAACGTCATTCGACCGTGTGTGCTGCCTAGTGCCATGCGGGCATGTCACGCCTGACATAGTCCGATTATAAAAGCCGTTAAAGGGCGATGATGGCATGCCTCGCTCGACGTCGTCCAACCGTGTGAGTTGTCTAAGAGCAATGATGGCATCTAACGCCCGACGTTGTTCGACTGTGTATGCTGCACAAGGGAAAAAATGGCATGTCACAGACGACGTCAACTATCCATGTGTGTAGTCAAAAGTCTATGATGGCATGCCATGTCGACGTCGTCATAGCGTGTGTGTTGTTCAAAGGTCAATGATGACATTTGATGCTCGACGTCGTCCAACCATGTATGCTACCAAAGGGCGATGATAGCATTGGCAAACATTTACCGTGTGTGCTGGACAAGGGCCACGATGGCATGCCACGCTAGACGTCGTTCGAACGGGTGTGCTGGCCAAGGTCCATGAGGGCATGCCACGCGGGATATTGTCCGACCATGTGTGCTGCACAATTGCGATGATGGATTTCCACGTCCGACGTCATTCGACCGTGTGTGCAGCCGAAAGGCCATGCGGGCAGGCAACGCCTAACTTTGTATGATCATTTGTGCTTTCCAAGGGCGATGATAACATGCCACACACGATGTCGTCCGATCGCATGTGCTGGCTAATGGAGATAATAACATGCCACGCCCGACGTCATCTGTTTGTGAGAGCTACCCAAGGGTTATGCAGGCATGCCACGGTTGATGTCGTCTGTCCATATGTGCAGTCCAAAGGAGATGAGACATGCCACGTCGTCGTTGTCCTACCATGTGTTCATTCCAAAGGGCAATACTAGATAGCATTAAACGCCCTACTTTTTCCGGCAATGTGTGCTACCCAAGGTAGATTCTAACATTACCACACCCAACGTCGTGTGAGCGTGTGTGCAGTCCAATGGCAATGATAAAATGTAACTCTCGACATCGTCTGATCGTGTATGCTTTCCAAGGTCAATGATGGCAAGCCATGCTTGACATCGTCCTTCCATGTGTATGTTGTCCAAGGGTGATGTTGGCATACAACGCCTGAAGTCATCCCACCATGTGTGTTGTCCAAGGGTGAAGATGGCATGTCACGCCTGATGTCGTCCCACTGTGTGTGCTGCTCAATAGAGATGATGGTATGCCACGTCTGACGGTATGTGCTGCTGAATGACGATGATGGCATGCCAGGCCAGACGTTATTTGACCGTTTGTGCTGCCAAAAGACCATGTAGGCATGCCATGCCCGAAGTCGTTCGATAGTTTGTGTTATCTAATGGCGAAGATAACATGTCACGTCCGACATCGTCTTATCGTGTGTACATTCCAAGAGCAATGATTGCATTGCCACGGCCGACATCGTCCGATCGTGTGTCCTTGAAAAAGGCCATGATGGCATGCCACGCCTGACGTTGTCCGACCGTGATGTTGTCTAAGCGCGTTGATGGCTTGACATGTCCAACGTCGTCCCACCGTGTGTGTGCTGTCCAAGGGCGAAGATGGAATGTCACGGCCAACGTCGTCCGACCGTGTGTGCTTCCCAATGGAGAAGATGGCATTCCACGCCCAATGTCATTTCATCGTTTGTGCCTCCCAAGGGCCATACGGGCATGCCACGCCCGACGTTGTCCGATCATATGTGTATTCCAAAGGCGATGATAACATGCTACGCCTGACTTCGTTCGATCGTGTATGTTTCCAATGAAGATGATAACATTACATACCCGACGTAGTCCAACCGTTTATGTTGTCCAAGGGCAATGATGGCATTTAACGTTCGACATCGTCTGACCATGTGTGCTGCCCAAGGGTTATAATAGCATTGCTACGCCATACGTAGTGCGATCGTGTGTGCTGTCCAATGGCGATGATAACATGACATGCCCAACATCTTTAAATCGTGTATGCTGTCCAAGGGCGATGATGGCATGCCAAGCCCGACATCGTTCGACCCTGTGTATGCTTTCTAAGGGCGATGATGGCATACAATGCCCGACGTAGTTCGACCGTGTGTGTTGTCCAAGGGCCATCATGGCATGTAACGCTAGAGTTCATTCTACTCTGTATGAAGTCCTAGGGCGATGATGGCATGCCACGCCTGACATCGTCCCATCGTGTTTTCTATCCATAGGCAAAGATGGCATGTGAAGCCTGACGTCGTTCAACTGCGTGTGCGGCGCAATGCTGATGACGGTATGCCATGCTGGACATCGTCCGACCATGTGTGGAAAATTAAGAGAAATGTTAAATTCAACGGGATAAAAGCTTTTAATCATAAAATATATTATCTAACATTAAATTTGACATTCTAAGATATGTTACCAAGGTATTTCGAACAATAAAATCAATTTTCTTTTATAAAATTCATAGCAATAAAGAATAACAATTTTCTTCAAAATTGGGGAAATTCAAAATTGAATGGATTAAAAGATGTTTTTTGGAAAATTGACTCGTCCAAAGCTCCTATGGCGATTTGTTCTGTAGATCTAAACAAAATAACCATATAGAGATAAAAGTTTACCTCAATCAAACATCTGAGTAAAAAGTTATGGCCGCTTGAAATTTCACAAATTTACAACTACTTTTTTGAGCTTCAATCTTTGATTTAGTGAAACTTCAAATGATTGAAACTTTGGGCTCGAATATCCGTTTGATGATAGTTTTTTTTATTCTGCATATTTTTGAGATCTACTTTGTCTTATCCATAATTTGGTTTAGTTTTTTTTGAAAAAAAATATTAATATATCTTTATTTATATAGAATAATATAAAAGTAAGACAAGAAAAGTAATATGACTCGTGCCGTATTAAGTTAAAAATGAAAGACTAGTACAACACGATGGGAAAGTCTAGAAGATATATTAGATTAGTTTGAATGCGAAAACCATGATGGATAATGGCATGCCACGCCCGGTGTATTCCGATCGTCTGTGCTGCCCCAGCGAAATGATGGCATCTAATGCCCGATGTCATCTGACCGTGTGTGCTGCAAAAGTGCGATGATAGCATGTCACACACGATGTCGTCTAACTGTGTGCACTGCCCAAGGGCCATGATGTCATTCCACAACTGACGTAATCCTATCGTGTGAGCTGTCCAAGGGCGTGATGGCATTGCCACGGCTGAAATCATCTGACCGTGTGTGCTTACCATGGGCGATGATTGCATGGCACGTCCAATGTCGTCTGACCGTGTATGCTATCCAAGGGCGATGATATATGGCACGCTCGATGTCGTACGACCTTGTGTATGTTGTCCAATTGCGATGATGGCATACCATCGATGACATCATCCGGCCATGTGTGCTTATCAAGCGCCATGATTTCATGCTATGCTAGACTTCATTCGACTGTGTATGCTGCAGAGGGTCGATTAATGCACGCCACGCTCAACGTCGTCCGTCTGTGTGTGCAATCCAAAGGCGATGATGGCATGCCATGTCGACGTCGTCCGACCGTGTATACCGTCTAAAGGGCATTGATGGCATATAACGCCTGACGGCGTCCGACTTTGTGTGGTGCCCAAGGGCGATGATAGCATTACCATGCCCAATGTCTTTCGACCGTGTGTGCAGTCCAAGGGCGATGATAACATGCTAAGCCCAACATCGTCCGACTAGGTGTGTTGTCCAAGGGCGATGATGGTATTCCACGCCCGACGTTATTGGACCCCGTCAATGTTGTTCAAGGGCGATAATGGCTTGCCATGCTTGAAGTTGTTGGACCATAAGTTCTGGCCAAGGTCCATGATTGCATGCCTCGCCGGACGTTTTCCAACCGCATATGCTGTCCAAGTGCAATGATGGCATAGCACGCCAAAGTCGTCCCACCGTGTGTGTTGTCTAAGGACAAAGATGGCATGTCACGCCCGACGTCATTCGATCGCTTGTGCTTCCCATTGGCGATGATGGCATAGCACACAGAATCTCGTCCCACCATTTATGTTGTCCGAAGGCGATGATGGCATCCCACACCTGACGTCATCAAACCATATGTGCCGCCCAAGGGCCATGCAGGCATGCCACGCCCGACATCGTACGATCGTTTGTGATTTCCAATGGCGATAATAGCCTGTAACGCCCGACATCGTCCCATTATGTATACTTTCCAAGTGTGATGATAACATGTCACACCTAACGTAGTCCGACCATGTCTATTGTCCAAGTGTAATGATCACATTTATCGCCCGTCGTCGTCAGACTATATGTGCTGCCCAAGGGCGTTATACCACTACCAAGGCTGACGTAGTCCGATCGTTTGTGTTGTCCAAGGGAGATGATAACATGTCATTCCTGACGTCATCCAACTATGTATTCTATTCAAGGGCGATGATTACATTATGTGCCCGACATCGTGCGACCCATGTATGCTTCCTATGGGCGATGAATGCCTGCTACGCCTAACGTAGTTTGACCGTGTGTATGTTGTCCGATTGAGATGATGGCAGTGCATGTCTGACATCATCTGATTGTGTTCATTCCAAGGGTGATGATGGCATGCCACATCCGACATAGTTCTACCGTACATGCTATCCAAGGGAGATGATAGCATGCCACGCCTGACGTAGTATGACCGTGTGTGTTGTTCAAGCGCCATGATTGCATACCACGCTAGACTTCATCCGACTGTGTATGCAGCACAAGGTCGATGATCGCATTCCACGCCCGACATCGTCCATCGGGTTGTGCAATCCAAAGGCGATAATGGCATCCCATGTCGATGTCATCCGACCGTGTGAACTTTAATGGCATTCCATGTCGATGTCATCCGACCATGTGAACTTTCCAAAAGGCAACGATGTCATTAAACGCTCGACGACATTTAACTACATGTGGTGCCCAAGGGAGATCATAGCATTGACATTCCCTACATTGTCCGACTGTGTATGTTGTCCAAGGGCGATGATGGTATGCCACGCCCGACGTTATTCAACCCTGTCTATGTTGTGCAAGGGCGATGATGGCCTACCACGCCCGACGTTGTTCGACCGTGTGTTCTGGACAAGGGCCATGATGGCATTCCTCTTCTGATGTTCTCCAACCATATATGTTGTCCAAGTGCGATGATGGCATACCACGCCGAAGTCGTCCCACCGTGTGTGCTGTCTATGGGCGAATATGGCATGTCACGCCCAACATTATCCGACCACTTGTGCTTCCTAATGGCGATATATGGCATAGCACGCACGATCTCATCCCACCATGTATGTTATCCAAAGGCGTTTATGGCAACCCACGCCTAACGTCATCCAACCATGTGTGCTGCCCAAGGGACATGCGGTCATGCCACGCCCGACATCCTCCGATCATGTGTGATGTCCAAGGGCGATGATAACATGTAACGCCCGACATCGTCCAATCGTGTATTCTTTTCAAGGGAGATGATAACATCTCACACCCGATATAGTCCGACCATGTATATTGTCCAAGGGCAATGATCACATTTAACGCCCGACGTCGTCCGACTGTGTGTGCTGCCCAAGGGTGATTATAACTTTGCCAAGGCTGACGTAGGCCGATTGTGTGGGCTGTACAAGGGAGATGATATCATTTAATTCCTTACGTCGTATCATCGTGTATTCTATCCAAGGGTGATGATAACATTCCATGACCATGTATGCTTCCCAAAGACGATAAATGCCTGCCATGCCTGACGTAGTCCGACCGTGTGTGCTGTGCAAGGGCCATGATTGCATGCCATGCTCGACGTTGTCTTAACATGTAAGTTGTCCAAAGGCGACGATGATATGCCACGTCCAATGTTTTACCACCGCGTGTGCTATCCAAAGTTTAAGATGGCATGTCACACCTGACGTTGTTCGACCGCATGTGCTGCCCAATGGTGATTATGGAATGCCATGCCTTACGTCGTCCCATAACATGTGCTGCCTAATAGAGATGATGGTAAGCCATGCCCGACTACATCATATCGTGTGTGATACCTAGGGGCCATAAGGGCATGCCACGCCCGACTTCATCCGATTGTGTGTTTTTTCAAAGGGCGATGATAACATTCCACAGCCGACGTCATAAAATTGTGAATGCTTTCCTAGGGTGATGATGTCAATTACTTTTTTGGAGCATTAATCTTTGATTTGGTTAAACTTCAAATGGTTGAAACTTTGGGATTAAATATCCTTTTGACGTTTTTTCTATTATTCATATTTTTTTAGATCTATGTGGTCATATCCTTAATTTGTTATAGCTTTTTCTTAAAAAAATATTATTTTATTTTTATTTCTATAGATATATATAAATTTAAAACTAGAAATGTAATATGATTCATGTCGTATTATGTTAAAAATGAAAGACTCGTAAAATAGGATGGGAAAATTGAGACGACATTATATTAGTAGGAATGTAACAATCATGATCGATGATGGCATGCCACGCCCGACATCTTCCAACCATGTGTGCTGCTCAAGGGTGGTAATGGCTAGTCACACACGACGTAGTCCGACCGTGTGTGCTGCCCAAGGGCAATACAGGCTTGCCACACTCTATGTGATCCGGTCATGTGTTCTGTCCAAGGGTGATGATAACATGTCATGCCCAACATCGTCCAATCGTGTATGCTTTCAAAGGGCGATGATGGAATGCCACGCCTGACGTCTTCTAACCGTGTGTGCTTCCCATGTGCGATGATGGCATGCCACACCCGACGTAGTGCGATCGTGTGTACTCTTCAAGGGCGATGATGGCATGCCACGCTCGATGACGTCTGACCGTGTGTGCTTCCAAGGACCATGCTGGCATGCCACGCCTAATGTTGTACGATCGTGTGTGGTGTCCAAGGGCGATGATGACATCTAAATCCGAGCATCGTCCAACCGTTTGTGCTGTACAAGGGCAATGATGGCATGCCACTCACAACACTGTGTGTCCGTGTGTGCAACATAAATGCGATGTTGTCATGCCACGTCGATCTCGTCTGACCATGTGTACTTTCAAATAGGCAATAATGGCATTTAACGCCCTACTTCGTCAAACTGTGTGTGCTTCCCAAGGGAGATTATAGCATTGCCACACCCAATGTTTTCCGAACGTATGTGCAGTCCAAGGGCAATAATAACAAGCCATGCCCGACGTCATCTGTCTATGTGTATGCTATCCATAGGCGATGATGGCCTGCCACGCCCGACGTCGTCTGATCGTGTGTGCTGGATAAGGGCAGGATGGAATATTATGCCTGATGTAGTCCGACCATGTAAGTTGACCAAGGATGATGATGCATGCCATGCCCAACATCGTCCTATCGTGTGTGATGTCCAAGGGCGGAAATGGCATGTCACGCTCGACATCGTTAAACCACGTGTAGTGCCCAATTTTGATGATTGTATGCCATGCACGATGTCATCCAACCGTTTGTGCTACCCAAGGGCCATGCAGGCATGCCACGCCTGATGATCTCAAATCGTGTGTGCTGTCAAAGGGCAATGATAACATGCCACGTCCGATGTCATCTTATTATGTATGCTTTGCTAGGGCGATGATGGCATGTCAAACCCGACATCATCCGACCGTGTGTTCATTCAAAGGGCGATGATGGCATTGTCGCAGACAATGTCGTCCAATCGTGTGTGCTTATCATGGGAGATTATAACATTCTACACCTAAGATTGTACGACCGTATGTTCTATCCAAGGGCAATGATGGCATGCCACGCCTAACATAATACAACAGTGTGTGCTACCCATGGGTAATGATGACATGCCACATCCGATGTCATCCGGCTATGTGTGCTTCCCTAGGGTTATGATGGCATGGCACCCCTGATGTTTTATGATAGTGTATGCTATCCAAGGGTGACGATGGAATGCGACGCCTGACATTGTCTTACCCTATGTATGCCAAGCAATTGCGATGATGTCAT
Source organism: Solanum chmielewskii (assembly GCA_027704785.1). Classification (NCBI taxonomy): domain Eukaryota; kingdom Viridiplantae; phylum Streptophyta; class Magnoliopsida; order Solanales; family Solanaceae; genus Solanum; species Solanum chmielewskii. The sequence goes on from JAKWIX010000081.1 coordinate 22,705, forward strand.
GCCACGCCCGATATCATCCGACTGTGTGTTCATTCCAAGGGAGAAAATCACATTCTACACTCGACGTAGTCCGACCATGTATGTTGTTCAAGGGCGATTATGGTATCCCAAGCCCGACATCGTTCGACTGGGTATTCTTTCAAACGGCGATGATGGCATGCCACGCTCGACATCGTCCGACCGTGTGTGCTGCCCAAGGGCGATGATGGAATGTCATGCTTGACGTCGTCCGAACGTGTGTGTTGCACGAGGGGATAATTGCATGCCACGCTCGACGTCATTTGACGGTGTGTGTTGCCAAAGGGACATGTGGGAATGTAACACTCTACGTGGTCCAATCATGTGTTCAGCCATAGGGCGATGATAATATGCAACGCCCGACATCGTCTGATCGTGTATTCTTTCCAAGGGAGATGATAACATGTCACACCCGATGTAACCTGACCATGTATATTGTCCAAGGGCAATGATCACATTTAATGCCCGTCGTGTTCCGACTGTGTGTGCTGCCCAAGGGCAAATATAGCATTGCCAAGGTTGACGTAGTCCGATAGTGTGGGCTGTCCAAGGGAGATGATATCATGTCATTCCTGATGTCATCCGACCGTGTATTCGATCCACGACCGATGATAACATTCCTTGACCATGTATGCTTCCCAAGGGCGATGAATGCCTACCATGTTTGACATAGTTCGACCATGTGTGTTGTGCAAGGGCCATGATGGCATGCCACGCTCAACGTCGTCTTACCATGTAAGTTGTCCAAAGGGTGATGATGGCAAGCCAAGCCCGACGTCGCTCGACCTCTGTTCTTCTAAGGGCTATGATATAATGCCATGCCCGACGTCGTTTGAACGTGTGTGTTGCACAAGGACGATAATGGCATGCCACGCCCGACCTCATCAAGCCATTTGTGCTGCCAAAGGGCAAGGTGGGCATGTCACACCCTACATGGTCCAATTGTGTGTTCAGTCCAAGGGCGATGATAACATGCTATATCGACGTCGTCTAATCGTGTATGCTTTCCAAAACGATGATGGGATCCCACGCCTGACGTATTGTAATTGTTTGTGTTGTCAAAGAGCGATGATAGCATGCCACGCTCGATGTCATACGACCGTGTGTGCTTCCCAAGGACCATGTTAGCATGCCATACATAACATCGTCCGACCCTGTGTTCTGTCCAAGGACAGTGATGGCATCTAACGCTTTACGTAGTCTGACCGTGTGTTCTGCACAAGGTCAATAATTGCATGCCATGCCCGACATCATTTTTCCGTGTGTGCTTTCCAAAGGCAATGATGACATACTACGTTGACATCATCTGACCGTGTTTGCTTTCCAAAGGGCAATGATGACATTTAATGCATGACGTTGTTGGACTGCGTCTGCTGCCCAAGGTCGATGATAGAATTGCCACGCTTTACATTATCCGACCGTGTGTTCTGGCCAAGGTCCATGATGGCATGTCACGCCCGATATATTCCAACCGTGTATATCTGTCCAAGGGCGACGATGGAATACCACGCCCAACGTAGTCCCATCGTGTGTGTTGTGTAAGTGCGAAGATGGGACGTCACTCCCGACATCGTCCAACAACGTGAGCTACCTAATGGCCATGCAGGCACGCGACGCTCAACGTCATCTGATCGTGAGCATTGTCAAAAGGGCGATAATAACATGTCAGGCACAACATCGTCCGATTATGTATAGTCTCCAAAGGAAATGATGGCATTCCACGCCCAACGTAGTTCGATCGTTTGTCATTCCAAGAACGATGATGGCATTGCCACGACCGACATCGTCCAATCGTGTGTTCTACAGAAGGGCGATGATAGCATTGCCACAACAAACGTGCGTGCTGCCCCAGGGTAATGATGGCATCTAACGACCGACGTGATCCTACTGTTTGTACTACCCAAGGGAGATGATGGCATGCCACGTCGACGTCCTCCTACCGTGTGTGTTGTCCAAAGGAAAATGATGACATTTGATGCTAGACGTGTCCGACCGTTTATTCTACCCAAGGACGATGATAGCATTGGCAAAAATCGTCTAACAGAGTGTGCTGGCCAAGGGCCACTATGGCATGCCTCACCAGACGTCGTTCGACCGTTTGTGCTGGCCAAGGTCCATGAGGGCATGCCACGCGAGATGTCGTCCGACCGAGTGTACAGCACATTTGCGATGGTGGATTACCATGTCCAACATCATTCGACCGCGTGTGCTGCCCAAGTGCCATCTGGGCATGCAATGTCTTACGTCTTCCGATCATGTGTGCTTTCCAAGGGTGATGATAACATGCCACACCTGATGTTGTCCGATCGCATGTGTTGCCTAATGTATATAATGGCATGCCACGCCCGACGTCAACCCTTCGTGTGTGCTACCCCAGGGTTAAGAGGCATGCCACGCTAGACGCCATCCGTCCATGTGTGCAGTCCAAAGGTGATGAGACATGCAACGTCGTCGTTGTCCTACCATGTGTTCTTTCCAAAGGGCAATACTCGATGGCATTAAACCCCCTACTTTTTCCGACCATGTGTGCTACCCAAGGGAGATTCTTACATTACCACACCCAACGTCGTCTGAGCGTGTGTGCAGTCCAAAGGCAATGATAAAGTGTAATTCCCGACTTCATTCGATCGTGTGTGCTTTCTAAGGTCGATGATGGCAAGACATGCTCGACATCGTCCATCCCTGTGTATGCTGTCCAAGGGTGATGTAGGCATACAACGCTTGATGTCATCCAACCATGTGTGTTGTCCAAGGGTGAAGATGGCATTTCACGCCTGATGTCACTCCCAAAATCATCCGACAATGTGTGGTACCTAATGGCCATGTAGGCATGCGACGCTCAACGTCATGCGATCGTGAGCGTTGTCAAAGGGCGATAATAACATGTCAGGCCCAACGTCATCCGACTATGTATTGTCTCCAAAAGAAAATGATGGCATTCCACGCCCAACGTAGTCCGATCATGTGTCATTCAAAGGGCGATGATGGCATTTCCACGACCAACATCGTCCGATCGTGTGTTCTACAGAAGGGCGATGACAGCATTGCAACAACAAAAGTCGTCTGAATGTGTGTGCAGTCCAAGGTATATGATATCATGACACGCTCGATGTCATGCAACAGTGTATGCTGTCCAAGGGTTATAATAGCATGCCACGCCCGATGTTGTCCTACCTTGTTTATATTGTCCAATGGTCATAATGGTCGGCCACACCCGACAGTGTGTGCTGACCAAGGTCCATGGTGGTATGCCACGCCCGATGTAGTCTGACCGTGTATGCTGTCCAAGGGCGATGATTGCATGCCTTGTATGACGTCATTCCACTGTGTGTGCTGTCCAAGGGCAATGATGTCATGCCACGCCAGACGTAATCCGACAGTGGGTGCTGGACAAGAGCCATGCGAACATGTCGCGCCCGACGGCGTCCGTTCGTGTGTGTTGTCCAAGGGCGATGATAACATGGAATGTCTGACATCATCCGATCGTGGATGCTTTCAAAGGGAAATGATAATATACGATACCTAACATAGTACGATCGTGTATGCTGTCAAAGGGCAATGAGGACATTTAGCACCCGATTTCGTCCGACTGTTTGTGCTGCCCAAGGTTTATTATAGCATTAAGCCCGACGTAGTTCGATCGTGTGTGATATCCATGGGTGATGATAAAATGTTATGTCAGACATCGTCCGACCGTGTATTCTATTCAAGGTAGATGATGACATGCCACGCGCCACATCGTATGACCCTATGTATGCTTCCCAAGGGTGATGATGGCTTGCCATGCCCGACGTAGTCCGACCGTGTGTGTTGTCCAAGGGAAATTATGGCATGCCACACTCGACATTGTCCGACTGTTTAAGTTATCCAAGGGTGATGATATAATGAAACACTCGAGTTCGTCCCGCCGTGTGTGTTGTCAAAGGTCGAAGATGGCATGTCAGGCCTAACGACGTCTGACAACATGTGTTGCCCAATGGCGAAGATGGCATGCAACGTTCGACGTTGTCCGATAGTGTGGGCAGAATTAGGGGAAATGTATTAAAGGGGATAAATTATTTTTCTCATAAAATTGATTATCTAACATTAAACTACACATTCTGATATGTGTTACACAGCTATTTCGAACACAAAAATCTATGTTATTTTATAAGATTCATAGCAATAAAGAATTACAATTTTCTTGAAGCTATATTCGATTAGTACGAATGAGACAACCATGATCGATAATGGCATGCCACGCCCGACATAGTTTGACCGTGTGTGCTGCCCCAGGGTAATGATGGCATCTAACGACCGACGTGATCCTACTGTGTGTACTACCCAAGGGCGATGATGGCATGCTACGTCGATGTCGTCCGACCGTGTGCTTTCCAAAGGCGATGATGGCATGTCAGGCCCAACGTTCTCCGACCGAGTGTAGTGCCAAAGGTCAATGATAGAATTTCCACTCCCAACTTCATCCACTTATGTGTGTAGTCCAATGGAAATGATAATATGCCACGTCCGACGTTGTCTTACCGTGTATGCTGTCGAAGGGCGAAGATCGAATGCCAGGCCTGACGTTGTTCGAACCTGTGTACGTTGTCCAAGGGCGATGATGGCCTGCCACGCCCTACCTCGTCCAACCATATAGTCTGACCATGTATGCTGTCCAAGGGCGATGATGGCATGTCATGCCCTACGTTGTCCCACTGTTTGTGCGTTCCAAGGGTGAAGATGTCATGTCACACCCGATGTCATCCGACAACATGTCCTTCCCAATGGAGATGATGGCATTCCACGCACAACGTCATCCGACTGTGTGTGCTGCCCAATTTCCATGCGAGCATGCCACGCCCGACGTTGTTCGTCCATATGTGCAATCCTAAGGTGATTATTGCATGCCACATCGACGTTGTTCGACTGTGTGTGCTGTCCAAAGGGCAATGATGGCGTTAAACGCCCTACGTAGTGCGACCGTGTGTGCTGCCTAAGGGCGATGATAGCATCGCAACGCCCAACATCATGCAACCGTGTGTGCATTCCAAAGGCGATAAGAACATCCCACACCCGATAATGTCTAGTCGTGTATTGTTTCCAAGGGCGGTGATTGCATGCCACGCCCGACGTCGTCTGTCCTTGATTATGTTGTCCAAGGTAAATGATGGCATGCCTTGCCCGAAGTAGTCCGACTGTGTATGTTGTCCAAGGGCAATGATGGCATGTCACGCCCGACGTCGTCGTTATATGTGTGCGGTCCAAGGGCGAAAATTGCATTTCACGCTCAACATCGTCCAACCGCGTGTGCTGCCCAATGTAGATGATGGCATGTCATGCCCGACATTATCCGACCATGTGTGCTGCCCAAGGGACATGTGGGCATTTAACGCCCTACGTGGTCCAATAATGTGTTCAGTCATAGGGCGATGATAATATGCCACCCCTGATGTCGTCCGATCGTGTATGCTCTCCAAGGGTGATGATGGGATGCCACGCCCGACATTTCCCAACGGTGTGTGCTTCCCAAGGGAGATTATGGCATGCCACGCCCGACATATTTGATCATGTAAGCCGTCAAAGGGCGATGATGGCGTGCCACGCTCGACGTTGTTTGACCAGGTGTGTTGTTTAAGAGCATTGATGGCATCTAACGCCTGACGTTGTTCCACCGTGTGTACTGCACAAGGGCAATAAAGGAATGTCACACATGACGTCGACTATCAATGTGTGTAGTCAAATGGTGATGATGGCATGCGACGTCAACATCGTCCTACCGGGAGTGATGTCCAAAGGGAAATGATGACATTTGATGCCCGACGTCATCAGACCTTGTATGCTACCCATGGGCGATAATAGCATTGCCAAACGTCGTCTAACCATGTGTGCTGGGAAAGGGCCATGGTTGCATGTTACGCAAGACATCGTTCGACTAGGTGCATTGGCCAAGGTCCATGACGGCGTACCACGCGAGATGTTGTCCGACCACGTGCACTGCACAATTATGATTATGGATAGCAAAATCCAATGTCATTCGACTGTGTGTGTTGTCTAAGAGCAATGATAGCATCTTACACTTGATGTCGTTCGACTGTGTGTGCTGCACAATGACAATAACGGTATGTGACACACGACGTCGACTATCCATTTGTGTAGTCAAAAGGCGATGATGGCATGCCACGTCGACGTCGTTCTACCGTGTGTTGTCCAAAGGGAAATGATGACATTTGACGCTAGACGTGTCCGACCGTTTATTCTACCTAAGGACGATGATAGCATTGGCAAAAATCATCTAACCGAGTGTGTTGGCCAAGGGACACTATGGCATGCCTCACCAGACGTCGTTCGACCGTTTGTGCTGGCCAAGGTCCATGAGGGCATGCCACGCGAGATGTCGTCCGACCGAGTGTGCTGCACATTTGCGATGATGGATTACCACGTCTTACATCATTCGACCGTGTGTGCTGCCCAAGGGCCATGCGGGCATGCCATGTCTTACGTCTTCCAATCATGTGTGCTTTCCAAGAGTGATGATAACATGCCACGCCTGATGTTGTCCGATCGCATGTGCTGCCTAATATATATAATGGCATGCCACGCCCGACGTCAACCCTTCGTGTGTGCTACCCCAGGGCTAAGAAGCTTGCCACACTTGACGTCGTCCGTCCATGTGTGCAGTCCAAAGGCGATGAGACCTGCCACATCGTCTTTGAACTACCATGTGTTCTTTCCAAAGGGCAATACTTGATGGCATTAAACCCCCTACTTTTTCCGACCATGTGTGCTTCCCAAAGGAGATTCTTACATTACCACACCCAACATCGTCTGAGCGTGTGTGCAGTCCAAAGGCAATGATAAAGTGTAATTCCCGACTTCCTCCGATTGTGTGGGCTTTCCAAGGTCGATGATGGAAAGCCATGCTCGACATCGTCCATCCCTGTGTATGCTGTCCAAGGGTGATGTAGGCATACAACGCCTGATGTCATCCCACCATGTGTTTTGTCCAAGGGTGAAGATGGCATTTCACGCTGATGTCACTCCCGACATCGTCCGACAATGTGTGGTACCTAATGGCCATGCAGGCACGCGACGCTCAACATCGTCTGATCGTGAGCGTTGTCAAAGGGCGATAATAACTTGTCACGCCCAACGTCGTCCGATTATGTATTGTGTCCAAAGGAAATGATGGCATTCCACGCCCAACGTAGTCCGATCGTGTGTCATTCTAAGGGCGATGATGGCATTTCCATGACCGACATCGTCCGATCGTGTGTTCTATAGAAGGGTGATGATAGCATTGCAACAACAAACGTCTTCTGAATGTGTGTGCAGTCCAAGGTATATGATATCATGACACGCTCGATGTCATGCGACAGTGTATGCTGTCCAAGGGTTATAATGGTATGCTACGCTCGATGTTGTCCTACCCTGTGTATGTTGTCCAATGGTCATAATGGTCGGCCACACCCGACAATGTGTGCTGGCCAAGGTCCATGACGGTATGCCACGCCCGACCTAGTCTGACCGTGTATGCTGTCCAAGGGCGATGATTGCATGCATTACCTGACGTCATTCAACCGTGTGTGCTGTCCAAGGGCAATGATGGCATTCCACGACAGACGTAATCCGACAGTGGGTGCTTTCCTAGAGCCATGCGAACATGTCGCGCCTGACGGCGTCCGTTCGTGTGTCTTGTCCAAGGGCGATGATAACATGGAACGTCTGACATCATTCGATCGTGGATGCTTTCCAAGGGCAATGATAACATACGATACCCAACATAGTCCGCAGTGTATGCAGTCAAAGGGCAATGATGACATTTAACACCCGATGTCGTCCGATTGTTTGTGCTGCCCAAGGGTTATTATAGGATTTCAAAGCCTGACAAGTTCGATCGTGTGTGATATCTATGGAAAATGATAAAATGTTATGTCAGACATCGTCCGATTGTGTATTCTATCCAAGGTAGATGATGACATGCCACGCGCCACATCGTATGAATCTGTGTATGCTTCCCAAGGGTGATGATGGCTTGCCATGCCTGACATAGTCCGACCGTGTGTGTTGTCCAAGGGCAATTATGGCATGCCACGCTCGACGTTGTCCGACCGTTTAAGTTGTCCAAGGGCGATGATATCATGCCACACTCGACGTCGTCCCACCGTGTGTGTTGTCAAAGGTCGAAGATGGCATGTCAAGCCTAACAACGTCTGACAACATGTGTTGCCCAATGGCGATTATGGCATCCAAGGTTCGACGTTGTCCGATAGTGTGGGCAAAATTAGGGGAAATGTATTAAAGGGGATAAAATATTTTTCTCATAAAATTGATTATCTAACATTAAACTACACATTCTGATATGTGTTACACAGGTATTTTGAACACAAAAATCTATTTTATAACCACATAGGGCGTTACATGCCCACATGTCCCTTGGGCAGCACACATGGTCGGATGATGTCGGGCATGGCATACCATCATCTAAATTGGGCAGCACAAGCAGTTGGACGACGCAGAGCGTGAAATGCAATCTTCGCCCTTGGACTGCACACATGAAGGACGACGTCGGGCGTGACATGCCATCATCGCCCTTGGACAACATACACGGTCGGACTACTTCGGGCATGGCATGCCATCATTTACCTTGGACAAAATACACAAGGACAGACGACGTCGGGCGTGGCATGCAATCACCGCCCTTGGAAAGCATACACGATCGGACAACATCGGGTATGGGATGTTATCATCGCCTTTGAAATGCACACACGGTCGCACGATATTGGGCGTTGCGATGCTATCATCGCCCTTGGTAAGCACACACGGTCGGACTACGTAGGGTGTTTAGAGACATCATTGCCCTTTGGACAGCACACATAGTCGAACAACGTCGATGTGGCATGCCATCATCACCTTTGGATTGAACATATGGAGGAACAATGTCGGGCGCAGCATGCTCGCATGGCCATTGGGCAGTACACTAAGTCGGATGACGTTGGGTGTGGAATGCCATCATCGCTATTGGGAAGGACATGTGGTCGGATGACATCGGGTGTGACATGCCATCTTCACCCTTGGAACGCACAAACGGTGGGACAATGTAGGGCATGACATGCCATCATCGCCCTTGGACAGCTTACAAGGTCAGACTATGTCAGGCGTGGCATGCCATCAAGGACCTTGTCCAGCACATATGGTTGGACGAGGTAAGGCATGGCAGGACATCATCTCCCTTGGACAACATACACAGGTTCGAACAACGTCGGGCGTGGCATGCTATCATCGCCCTTCGATAGCATACACGGTAAGACAACGTCGGACGTGGCATATTATCATTTCCATTGGACTACACACATAATTGGATGAAGTTGGGAGTGGAAATTCTATCATTGACCTTGGGCACTACACTCGGTCGGAGAACGTTGGGCCTGACATGCCATCATCGCCTTTGGAAAGCACACGGTCGGACGACATCGAATTGGCATGCCATCATCGCCCTTGGGTAGTACACACGGTAGGATCACGTCTGGCGTTAGATGCTATCATTAACCTGGGGCAGCATACAGGGTCGAATTACGTCGGGCGTGGCATGCCAATATCGATCATGGTTGTCTCATTCGTACTATTATAATATAGCTTCAAGAAAATGGATTTTTTTGTTCGAAATACCTGTGTAACACATATCAGAATGTATAGTTTAATGTTAGATAATCAATTTTATGAGAAAAATATTTTATCCCCTTTAAAACATTTCCCCTAATTTTGCCCATACTATCGGACAACGTCGAGCGTTGCATGCCATCATCGCCATTGGCCAGCACACGTTGTCGGACGTCGCTAGGCCTGACATGCAATCTTCGGCCTTTGACAACACACAGGGTTGGACAACATCGAGCGTGGCATGATATCATCGCCCTTGGACAACATAAACGGTCGGACAACGTGAAGCGTGGCATGCCATAATTGCCCTTGGTCAACACACACAGTCGGACTACGTTGGACATGGCAAGCCATCATCTCCCTTGGGAAGCATACATAGGGTCATACGATGTGGCGCGTGGCATGTCATCATCTACCTTGGATAGAATACACAGTCGGACGATTTCTGACATAACATTTTATCATCGCCCATGGATATCACACACGATCTAACTCCGTCAGGCTTGGCAATGCTATAATAACCCTTGGGCAGCACAAACAGTCGGACGATATCGGGTGTTAAATGTCATCATTGCCCTTTGATAGCATACACGGTCGGACTATGTTGGGTGTGGTATGTTATCATTGCCTTTGGAAAACATCCAAGATCGAATGATTTCAGACGTTCCATGTTATCATCGCCCTTGGACAACATACACGAAGGGACGCCGTCGGGCGCGACATGATCGCATGGCACTTGGGCAGCACCCAATGTCGGATTACGTCGAGCATGGCATGCAATCATTGCCCTTGGACAGCACACACGGTGGAATGACGACAGGCGAGGCGTGCAATAATCGCCCTTGGACAGCATACACATTCAGACTACGTCGGGCGTGGCATACCATCATGGACCTTGGCCAGCACACACAGTCGGGTGTGGACGACCATTATGACCATTGGAAAACATACACAGGGTAGGACAACATTGGGCGTGGCATGCAATCATTACCCTTGGACAGCATACACTGTCGCATGACATCGAGCGTGTCATGATATCATATACTTTGGACTGCACACACGTTCAGACGACGTTTGTTGTTGCAATGCTATCATAGCCCTTCTGTAGAACTCACGATAAGACGATGTAGAGCGTCACGTTCCTGGATGTCCATTAGGTAGCACACGTTATCGGACGAAGTCGGGAGTGACGTCCCATCTTCGCACTTACACAGCACACACGATGGGACGACGATGGGAATGGCAAGCCATCATCGCCCATAGACAATATACACGGTCAGACTACGTCAGGCGTGGCATGCCATAATGGCCTTTGTCCAAGACACACGATCGGACGATGTCGGCGTGGCAATGCAATCATTGCTCTTGGAATGTACACACGGTCAGACGATGTCGGACGTGGCATGTTATCTTTGTAATATTATAACACACACGATTGGACGACTTAGGGCATGGCATGACTACATGGCCATTTGGAAGCACAAACGGCAAAATGACGTCGGGTGTGGCATGCCATCATCACCATTCGGCAGCACATACAGTCAGACGTGGCGTACCATCATCTCCATTGGGCATCACAAGCAGTCGGACGACGTCAGGCGTGACATGCCATCTTCGCCCTTGGACAACACACATGATGGGATGACTTCAGGTGTTGTATGCCAACATCACCCTTGGGCAGCATACACAGGGAGGGACGATGTCGAGCATGGCTTGCCAACATCCGACATTGAAAAGCACACACGATCGGACAAAGTCGGGAGTTACATTTTATTATTGTATTTGGACTGCACACATGCTTAGATGACGTTGGGTGTGGTATTGTTAGAATCTCCCTTGGGCAGCACACATGGTCGAAAAAAGTTGGGCGTTTAATACCATCAAGTATTGCCCTTTGGAAAGATCATATGGTAGGAAAACGACGATGTGGCATGTCTCATCGCCTTTGGACTACACACATGGATGGACGACATCAAGCGTTGCATGCCTCTAAGCCCTTGCGTAGCACACATGAAGGGTTGACGTCGGGCGTGGCATGCCATTATATACATTAGGCAGCACATGCGATCGGATGATATGGGCGTGGCATGTTATCATCGACCTTGGAAAGAACACATGATCGGACTACGTCAAGCATGGCATGACCGCATGGCTCTTTGGCAGCACACACGGTCGAATGATGTCGGACATGGTAATCCATCATCGCAATTGTGCAACACAATCTGTCGGACGATATCTCACGTGGCATGCCCTTTATGGACCATGGCCAGCACAAACTGTCGAACGACGTCTGGCGAGGCATGCAATCGTGGTCCTTGGCCAGCACACACGCTTAGAAGATTTTTTCCAATGCTATCATCGTCCTTGGGTAGCATAAATGGTGAGAAGATGTCGGGTATCGAATGTCATCATTGCCCTTTGGACAACACACACGGTAGGATGACGTCGACGTGGCATGCCATCATCGCCTTTTGAGTACACACATGGATAGTCGACGTCGTGTGTGACATGCAATTATTGCCCTTGTGCATCACACACGGTCGAACGACATCGGGTGTTAGATGCTATCATTGCTCTTAGACAACACAGACGGTCGAATCACGTTGGACATGGCTTTCCATCATCGTAATTATGTAGCACACGTGGTCGGATGATTTCTCGCCTGGCATGCCCTCATGGACCTTGGCCAGCACACCCAGTCGAACTATGTCTGGCGTGACATGCCATCATGTCCCTTTCCCAGCACATGCGGTTAGACGACGTTTGCCAATGTTATCATCGCCCTTGGGTAGAATACACGGTCGGATGACGTCGGACATCAAATGCCAGTATTTCCCTTAGGACAACACACACGGTAGGACGACGTCGATGTGGCATGCCATCATCGCATTTTGACTACACACGTGGATAGTCAACGTCGTGTGTGACATGTCTTTATTGCCCTTGTGCAGCACACACGGTCGAACAACGTCTGGCGTTAGATGCCATCAATGCTCTTAGACAACACACACGATCAAACGACGTCGAGCATGGCACGGCATCATCTCCTTTTGACGACTTACATGATCGGAATATGTCGGGCGTGGCATGCCATAATTTCCTTGGGAATCACACACCGTCGGGTAATATCGGGTGTGGCATCCCATCATCACCCTTGGAAATCATACAAGATCAGACGACATCGGGCGTGGCATATTATCATCGCCCTATGACTGAACACATGATTGGACCACGTAGGGCGTTACATGGACACATGTCCCTTCGGCACCACACATGGTCGGATGTTGTCGGGCATGGCATGCCATCATCTACATTGGGCAGCACACGCGGTTGGACGACGTTGAGCGTGAAATGTAATCTTTGCCATTAGACTGCACACTTAGAGGGACAACGTTGGGCGTGACATGCCATCATCGCCCTTAGACAACATCCACGGTCAGACTACTTTGGGCGTAGCATGCCATCATTTACCTTGGACAACATATACAAGGACAGACGACGTCGTGTGTGGCATGCAATCACCGCTCTTGGAATGCATACACGACCGGACATCATCGAGTGTGGGATGTTATCATCGTCATTGGAATGCATACACGATCGCACGATGTTGGGCGTTGCGATGATATCATCGCACTTGGGCAGAACACACGGTCGGACTATGTAGGGCATTTAATGCCATCATTGCCATTTTGAAAGCACACACAGTCAGACGGCGTTTATGTGGCATGCCATAATCACCTTTGGATTGCACACAAGGTTGAACAACGTCAGGTGTGGCATGATCACATGGACATTAGGCAGCACACACAGTCGGATGACGTCGGGCGTGGAATGCCATCATCACCATTGGGAAGCACATGTGGCCGGATGACGTCGGGCGTGACATGCCATCTTCACCCTTGGAACGCACAAACGGTGGGACAACGTCGGGCATGGCATGCAGGCACGCGACGCTCAACGTCATCTGATTGTGAGCGTTGTCAAAAGGGCGATAATAACATGTCAGGCACAACATCGTCCGATTATGTATAGTCTCCAAAGGAAATGATGGCATTCCACGCCCAACGTAGTCTGATCGTTTGTCATTCCAAGAACGATGATGGCATTGCCACGACCGACATCGTCCAATCGTGTGTTCTACAGAAGGGCGATGATAGCATTGCCACAACAAACGTGCGTGCTGCCCTAGGGTAATGATGGCATTTAACGACCGACGTGATCCTACTGTGTGTACTACCCAAGGGCGATGATGGCATGCCACGTCGATGTCCTCCTACCGTGTGTGTTGTCCAAAGGGAAATGATGACATTTGATGCTAGACGTGTCCGACCGTTTATTCTACCCAAGGATGATGATAGCATTGGCAAAAATCGTCTAACCGAGTGTGCTGGCCAAGGGCCACTATGGCATGCCTCACCAGACGTCGTTCGACCGTTTGTGCTGGCCAAGGTCCATGAGGGCATGCCACGCGAGATGTCATCCGACCGAGTGTGCAGCACATTTGCGATGGTGGATTACCACGTCCAACATCATTCGACCGCGTGTGCTGCCCAAGGGCCATCTGGGCATGCCATGCCTTACGTCTTCCGATCATGTGTGCTTTCCAAGGGTGATGATAAGATGCCACACCTGATGTTGTCCGATCGCATGTGTTGCCTAATGTATATAATGGCATGCCACGCCCGACGTCAACCCTTCGTGTGTGCTACCCCAGGGCTAAGAGGCATGCCACGCTTGACGCCATCCGTCCATGTGTGCAGTCCAAAGGTGATGAGACATGCAACGTCGTCGTTGTCCTACCATGTGTTCTTTCCAAAGGGCAATACTTGATGGCATTAAACCCTCTACTTTTTCCGACCATGTGTGCTACCCAAGGGAGATTCTTACATTACCACACCCAACGTCGTCTGAGCGTGTGTGCAGTCCAAAGGCAATGATAAAGTGTAATTCCCGACTTCATCCGACCGTGTGTGCTTTCTAAGGTCGATGATGCCAAGACATGCTCGACATCGTCCATCCCTGTGTATGCTGTCCAAGGGTGAGGTAGGCATACAACGCTTGATGTCATCCAACCATGTGTGTTGTCCAAGGGTGAAGATGGCATTTCACGCCTGATGTCACTCCCAAAATCATCCGACAATGTGTGGTACCTAATGGCCATGTAGGCATGCGATGCTCAACGTCATGCGATCGTGAGCGTTGTCAAAGGGCAATAATAACATGTCAGGCCCAACGTAATCCGATTATGTATTGTCTCCAAAAGAAAATGATGGCATTCCACGCCCAACGTAGTCCGATCATGTGTCATTCCAAGGGCGATGATGGAGTTTCCACGACCGACATCGTCCGATCATGTGTTCTACAGAAGGGCGATGATAGCATTGCAACAACAAACGTCGTCTGAATGTGTGTGCAGTCCAAGGTATATGATATCATGACACGCTCGATGTCATGCAACAGTGTATGCTGTCCAAGGGTTATAATAGCATGCCACGCCCGATGTTGTCCTACCTTGTTTATATTGTCCAATGGTCATAATGGTCGGCCACACCCGACAGTGTGTGCTGACCAAGGTCCATGGTGGTATGCCACGCCCGATGTAGTCTCACCGTGTATGCTGTCCAAGGGCGATGATTGCATGCCTTGTATGACGTCATTCCACCGTGTGTGCTGTCCAAGGGCAATGATGTCATGCCACGCCAGACGTAATCCGACAGTGGGTGCTGGATAAGAGCCATGCGAACATTTCGCGCCCGACGGCGTCCGTTCGTGTGTGTTGTCCAAGGGCGATGATAACATGGAATATCTGACATCATCCGATCGTGGATGCTTTCAAAGGGAAATGATAACATACGATACCTAACATAGTCCGATCGTGTATGCTGTCAAAGGGAAATAAGGACATTTAGCACCCGATTTCGTCCGACTGTTTGTGCTGCCCAAGGGTTATTATAGCATTAAGCCCGACGTAGTTCGATCGTGTGTGATATCCATGGGTGATGATAAAATGTTATGTCAGACATCGTCCGACCGTGTATTCAATTCAAGGTAGATGATGACATGCCACGCGCCACATCGTATGACCCTATGTATGCTTCCCAAGGGTGATGATGGCATGCCACACTCGACGTTGTCCGACTGTTTAACTTATCCAAGGGTGATGATATAATGACACACTCGACTTCGTCCCGCCGTGTGTGTTGTCAAAGGTCGAAGATGGCATGTCAGCCTAACGACGTCTGACACATGTGTTGCCCAAGGCGAGAGATGGCATGCAACGTTCAACGTTGTCCGATAGTTGTGGGCAAAATTAGGGGAAATGTATTAAAGGGGATAAAATATTTTTCTCATAAAATTGATTATCTAACATTAAACTACACATTCTGATATGTGTTACACAGCTATTTCGAACACAAAAATCTATGTTATTTTATAAGATTCCTAGAACAATAAAGAATTACAATTTCTTGAAGCTATATTCGATTAGTACGAATGAGACAACCATGATCGATAATGGCATGCCACGCCCAACATAGTTTGACGTGTGTGCTGCCCCAGGGTAATGATGGCAATCTAACGACCGACGTGATCTACTGTGTGTACTACCCAAGGGCGATGATGGCATGCCACGTCGATGTCGTCCGACAGTGTGCTTTCAAAAGGCGATGATGGCATGTCAGGCCTAACGTTCTCCGACCGAGTGTAGTGCCCAAGGTCAATGATAGAATTTCCACTCCCAACTTCATCCAATTATGTGTTAGTCCAATGGAAATGATAATATGCCACGTCGACGTTCTTACCGTGTATGCTGTCGAAAGGCGAAGATCGAATGCCAGGCCTGACGTTGTTCGAACTGTGTATGTTGTTCCAAGGGCACTGATGGGCCTGCCACGCCCTACCTCGTCCAACCATATAGTCTGACCATGTATGCTGCCAAGGGCAATGATGGCATGTCATGCCCTACGTTGTCCCACTGTTTGTGCGTTCCAAGGGTGAAGATGTCATGTCACACCCGATGTCATCCGACAACATGTCCTTCCCAATGGAGATGTTGGCATTCCACGCACAACGTCATCCGACTGTGTGTGCTGCCCAATTTCCATTCGAGCATGCCACGCCCGACGTTGTTTGTCCATATGTTCAATCCTAAGGTGATTATAGCTAGCCACATCAACGTTGTTCGACTGTGTGTGCTGTCCAAAGGGCAATGATGGCGTTAAACGCCCTACGTAGTGCGACCGTGTGTGCTGCCTAAGGGCGATGATAGCATCGCAACGCCCAACATCATGCGACCGTGTGTGCATTCCAAAGGCGATGATAACATCCCACACCCGATGATGTCTAGTCGTGTATTCTTTCCAAGGGCGGTGATTGCATGCCACGCCCGACGTCGTTTGTCCTTGATTATGTTGTCCAAGGTAAATGATGGCATGCCTTGCCCGAATTAGTCCGACTGTGTATGTTGTCCAAGGGCAATGATGGCATGTCACGCCCGACGTCGTCGTTATATGTGTGCGGTCCAAGGGCGAAGATTGCATTTCACGCTCAACATCGACCAACCGCGTGTGCTGCCCAATGTAGATGATGGCATATCATGCCCAACATTATCCGACCATGTGTGCTTCCCAAGGGACATGTGGGCATTTACCGCCCTACGTGGTCCAATAATGTGTTCAGTCATAGGGCGATGATAATATGCCACCCCTGATGTCGTCCGATCGTGTATGCTCTCCAAGGGTGATGATGGGATGCCACGCCCCGACGGTGGTGCTTCCCAAGGGAGATTATGGCATGCCACGCCCGACATATTTGATCATGTAAGCCGTCAAAGGGCAATGATGGCGTGCCACGCTCGACGTTGTTTGACCAGGTGTGTTGTTTAAGAGTATTGATGGCATCTAACGCCTGACGTTGTTCCACCGTGTGTACTGCACAAGGGCAATAAAGGAATGACACACATGACGTCGACTATCAATGTGTGTAGTCAAATGGCGATGATGGCATGCCACGTCAACATCGTCCTACCGTGAGTGATGTCCAAAGGGAAATGATGACATTTGATGCCCGACGTCATCAGACCTTGTATGCTACCCATGGGCGATAATACCATTGCCAAACGTCGTCTAACCGTGTGTGTTGGGAAAGGGCCATGGTGGCATGTCACGCAAGACATCGTTCGACTAGGTGCATTGGCCAAGGTCCATGACGGCGTACCACGCCAGATGTCGTCCGACCACGTGCGCTGCACAATTATGATTATGGATAGCCAAATCCAATGTCATTCGACTGTGTGTGTTGTCTAAGAGCAATGATAGCATCTTACACTTGATGTCGTTCGACTGTGTGTGCTGCACAACGACAATAATGGTATGTGACACACGATGTCGACTATCCATTTGTGTAGTCAAAAGGCGATGATGGCATGCCACGTCGACGTCGTTCTACCGTGTGTTGTCCAAAGGGAAATGATGACATTTGATGCTAGACGTGTCCGACCGTTTATTCTACCTAAGGACGATGATAGCATTGGAAAAAATCGTCTAACCGAGTGTGTTGGCCAAGGGCCACTATGGCATGCCTCACCAGACGTCGTTCGACCGTTTGTGCTGGCCAAGGTCCATGAGGGCATGCCACGCGAGATGTCGTCCGACCGAGTGTGCTGCACATTTGCGATGATGGATTACCACGTCTTACATCATTCGACCGTGTGTGCTGCCCAAGGGCCATGCGGGCATGCCATGCCTTACGTCTTCCAATCATGTGTGCTTTCCAAGAGTGATGATAACATGCCACGCCTGATGTTGTCCGATCGCATGTGCTGCCTAATATATATAATGGCATGCCACGCTTGACGTCGTCCGTCCATGTGTGCAGTCCAAAGGCGATGAGACCTGCCACATCGTCGTTGAACTACCATGTGTTCTTTCCAAAGGGCAATACTTGATGGCATTAAACCCCCTACTTTTTCCGACCATGTGTGCTTCCCAAGGGAGATTCTTACATTACCACACCCAACATCGTCTGAGCGTGTGTGCAGTCCAAAGGCAATGATAAAGGTAATTTCCCGACTTCCTCCGATTGTGTGGGCTTTTCCAAGGTCGATGATGGCAAGCCATGCTCGACATCGTCCATCCCTGTGTATGCTCCAGGGTGATGTAGGCATACAACGCCTGATGTCATCCCACCATGTGTTTTGTCCAAGGGTGAAGATGGCATTTCACGCTGATGTCACTCCTGACATCGTCCGACAATGTGTGGTACCTAATGGCCATGCAGGCAGGCGACGCTCAACATCGTTTAATCGTGAGCGTTGTCAAAGGGCGATAATAACTTGTCACGCCCAACGTCGTCCGATTATGTATTGTCTCCAAAGGAAATGATGGCATTCCACGCCCAACGTAGTCCGATCGTGTGT
Organism: Solanum chmielewskii; assembly: GCA_027704785.1. Classification (NCBI taxonomy): domain Eukaryota; kingdom Viridiplantae; phylum Streptophyta; class Magnoliopsida; order Solanales; family Solanaceae; genus Solanum; species Solanum chmielewskii. The sequence goes on from JAKWIX010000081.1 coordinate 41,774, forward strand.
CATTCTAAGGGCAATTATGGCATTTCCACGACCGACATCGTCCGATCGTGTGTTCTACAGAAGGGCGATGATAGCATTGCAACAACAAACGTCGTCTGAATGTGTGTGCAGTCCAAGGTATATGATATCATGACACGCTCGATGTCATGCGACAGTGTATGTTGTCCAAGGGTTATAATGGCATGCCACGCTCGATGTTGTCCTACCCTGTGTATGTTGTCCAATGGTCATAATGGTCGGCCACACCCGACAGTGTGTGCTGGCCAAGGTCCATGATGGTATGCCACGCCCGACGTAGTCTGACCGTGTATGCTGTCCAAGGACGATGATTGCATGCATTACCTGACGTCATTCCACCGTGTGTGCTGTCCAAGGGCAATGATGGCATGCCACGACAGACGTAATTCGAAAGTGGGTGCTTTCCTAGAGCCATGCAAACATGTCGCGCCCGACGGCGTCCGTTCGTGTGTGTTGTCCAAGGGCGATGATAAAAATGGAACGTCTGACATCATTCGATCGTGGATGCTTTCCAAGGGCAATGATA
>JAKWIX010000082.1:0-44657 GCA_027704785.1 Solanum chmielewskii
CCTTGGGAAGCACACACAATCGGATGACATCGGGCATGGCATGCCATCATTGCCCATGGGAAGCACACACGGTCGAACGACATCGTGCGTGGTACGACATCATTGCCTTTGGAAAGCATACATGGTTGGACGATATTGAGCGTGGCATGTTATCATCGCCCTTTGAAAGAACACACGATCAAACAACGTCGGACGTGGCATGCCCGCATGGTCCTTAGGCAGCACACACGGTCGGACGAAGACGGGCGTGGCATGCCATCATCGCCCATGCGCAGCTTACACGGTCGGACGATGTAGGGCATGACATGCAGTCATAGCCCTTGGGTAACACACTGTTGGATGATGTCGGGCCTGGCATGACTTCATTTCCATAGAGTTCGGGCTCGCATACCAATATCGCCCTTGGAAAACACACATAGAAGATGACCTCGGGTATGACAGGTCATCATTGCACTTGGACATCATGCACGGTTAGATGACGTCGGGCGTGGCATGATGGAATGGTCCTTGAGAAACACACATAATCGGATGACGTCGATCGTCGCATGCCATCATCGCCATTTGAAAACAACCATGATCAAACTATGTCAGGCGTGGCATGCCATCAACGCGCTAGGGCAGCACACACGGTCGGACGGCGTCGAGCATGACATGCCATCATCTCCTTTGGACAACACACACGGTCGTACGACATCGGGCGAGGCATGCCGTCATCGCCCTTGGACAGCAAGCATGGTCAGACAACATCGGCCGTGGCATGACCACATGGGCCTTGGGTAGCATAAACAGTAGAACGACATCGTGCGTGACATGCCATCAACGACCTTGGGCGGCACACACTGTTGATTTATGTCGTGCGTGCCATGCCCGAATGGTCCTTGGGCAGCATACAGAGTTGGACGACATTAAACGTTGCATGTCATCATCTCGCTTAGGCAGCACACACAATCGGATGACTTTAGGCGTGGCATTCCATCATCGCCCTATGGAAGAACACACTGTCGTACGATGTCGTGCGTGGTATACAGTCATCACCCTTGAAAAGCATACACGGTTAGAGGACGTCGGGCATGGCATGTTATAATTGCCCTAGGAAAGAACACACGATTGACCGCTGTCGGGCGTGGCATGCCCGCATGGCCCTAGGACATCACACACGCTCGGATGACGTCAGGCAAGGCATGCCATCATCGCTCTTGGACAGCTCACACGACCGGACAATGTCACGCTTGAAATGCCATCATCTCCATTGGGCAGCACACACAGTCGGACGATGTGGGACGTGGCATGCTAGCATCGTCCTTAGACAGCACATACGGTTGGACAATGTTGGGCGTGCATCCCATCATCGCCCTTGGACTGTACACACGGTTGGATGACGTCGGGGGTGGCATGCCTGCATGTTCCTTGGGCAGCACATGGTCAGACGTTGGTGGGCTTGGTAAGCCATCATCGCACTTAAACAGCATACACAGTTAGACAACATCGGACATGGCAGGTTATCGTCTCCCTTGGACAGAACACAAAGTGAGACGGCGTCGGGCGTGGATTTCCATTATCGCCTTTAGACAACATACACAGTCGGACGACATCGACGTGACATGCCATCATCGCCATTAGACGGCACACACAGTCGGATGATGTTGGGCGTGGCATGCCCACATGGGCCTTGGGCCGGATAAATGGTCGGACAACGTTGTGCCTGACATGCCATCATCTCCCTTGGGCAGCACATACGATCGGATGACGTCGGGCGTGGTATGCCCGCATGGTCCTTGGGCAATACACATGGTCAGATGACGTAGAGCGTTGGATGCCATTATCGCCTTTGGGCGGCACACACAGTCGGATGACATTGAGCGTGGCATGTTATCATCGCCCTTGGAGAAAACACACGAGCAAACAACGTTGGACGTGGCATGCCCGCATGGTCCTTAGGCAGAACGCACGGTCGGATGAAGACGGGCGTGGAATGCCATCATCGCCCATGTGCAGCACTCACGGTCGAAAGACGTCGGGCGTGACATGCAATAATAGCCCTTGGGCAACACACACGATTGGATGATGTCGGGCCTGGCATGCCATCATTTACATTGAGTTCGGGTGTCGCACAACATCGCCCTTGGAAAACACACATAAAAAGACGACCTCTGGTATGACAGGTCATCATTGCACTTGGACATCATGCACGGTTGGATGACGTCGGGCGTGGCATGATGGAATGGTCCTTGAGAAACACACATAATTGGACGATGTCGATCGTCGCATGCCATCATCGCCATTTGAAAACAACCATGATCAGACTATGTCAGGCGTGGCATGCCATCAACGCGCTGGGGCAGCACACACGGTCGGACGGCATCGAAGATGAAATGCCATCATTTCCTTTGGAAAACACACACGGTCGTACGACATCGGGCGAGGCTTGCCGTTATCGCCCTTGGACAATGTTGGGCGTGCATCCCATCATCACCCTTGGACTGCACACACGATTCGATGATGTCGCGGGTGGCATGCCCACATGTTCCTTGGGCAACACATGGTCAGATGACGTTGAGCTTGGTACGCCATCATCGCCCTTAAACAGCATACACGGTTAGACAACATCGGACATGGCATTTTATCGTCTCCCTTGGACAGAACACACAGTCAGACAGCGTCGGGCGTAGATTTCCATTATCGCCTATAGACAACATACACAGTCGGAAGACATAGGCATGACATGCCATCATCGCCATTAGGCTGCACACACAGTCGGATGACGTTGGGCATGGCATGCCTAAATGGGCCTTGGGCCGGATAAATGGTCGGACAACATTATGCCTGACATGCCATCATCTCCCTTGGGCAACACATACGATCGGATGATGTCGGGCGTGGTATGCTCGCATGGTCGTGGGCAATACACATGGTCGGATGACGTAGAGCGTTGCATGCCATTATCGCCTTTGGGCAGCACACACAGTGGACGACATTGGGTGTGGTATGCTATCATCTCCCTTGGGCATTACACACGGTCGGATAACGTCGAGCATGGCATGCCATTATTGCACTTGGAAAGCATACATGATCAGACGATGTGGGGCGATGAAAGTTATCATCGACCTTGGACATAACACACGAATAGGACGACGTCGGGTGTTGCATGCGTGCAAGGCCCTTGGTCAGCACTCATTGTTGGATGACGTCAGTTGTGGCATGCCATTATCGCCCTTGGGCACCACAGATGGTCAAACGATGTCGGCCATGACATGCCATCATTTCCCTTGGGCAGCACACAAGGTTAAACGATGTCAAGCATGTTATGCTATCATCGCCCTTGAAAAGCATACACGATGAGACTATTTCGGGCGTGGCATTGCATCATCGCCTTTGGGAAGCACACACAGTCAGATAACGTCGGGGGTGGCATACCATTATCGCCCTAGGGTAGCACACACAGTCGGAAGGCATCGAACATGACATGCCATCATCTCCTTTAGACAACACACACGGTCGTACCATATTGAATGTGGCATGCCTTAGACAACTTTAGATTGCACACACTGTCAGATGACGTCGGGCGTGGCATGATCGCATGGGCCTTGGGAAGCATAAATCGCCAGACGACGTCGGACTTGAGATGCCATCATTGCCCTTGGGTAGCACACACGGTTGGATTATGTCGGGCTTGGCATGACCGTATTGCCCATTGGCAGCACACATGGTCGGACGACATCGAGCGTTGCAAGCCATCATCACCCTTGGTCAGCACACACAATCAGATGACGTCGGGTGTGGCATGCCATCATCACCCTTGGACTGCACATACGGTCAGGCAACGTCGGTCTTGGCATGCCCGCATGTCCCTTAGGTAGAACACACGTTCGGACGACGTCGAACGTTGCATGCCATTATCGCCCTTGGACAACATACACGGTCAGACAACGTCGGGCGTGGCATGTTATCATCGCCCTTGAACCGATTACATGGTTGGATGACGTTGAGCGTGGAATTCCATCATTGCCATACGAAAACACACGATAGACTACGTTGAGCGTGGCATGCCATCATTGTCCTCGGGTAGCACAAACGCTTGGAAGATGTTAGGCGTCGCATGCAAACATCGCCCTTGGACAGCAGACATAGAAAGAAGACATCGGGAATGGCATGTCGTCATTTCCCTTGGACAACATCCACTATTAGACGACGTCGACCGTGGCATGATTGCATGGTCCTTGAGAAAAACACACGGTCGGACGACGTCGATCGTCGCATGCCATCATCGCCATTGGACAACAACGATGATCAAACTACGTCGGGCGTGGCATTCCATCATCACCTTACGGCAGCACACACGGTCAAACAGCGTCGAGCATAGCATGCCATCATCTCCTTTGGAGAACACACACTGTCGTACGACATCGGGTGAGGCATGCCATCTTCGCCCTTGGACTGCATGCACGATCAAACGACGTCGGGCGTAGCATGCCCACATGGGCCTTGGGCCACATAAATGGTCGAACGACGTCGGACGTGACATGCTATCATCGCCCTTGGGCAATAAACACGGTGGGATTATGTCGGTCATGGCATGCCTGCATGAGTCTGGGGAAACACACACAGTCGGATGAAATTGAGCGTTGCATGACATAACCGCCCTTGGAAAGCAAACACAAACGGATGACGTCGGGCGTGGCATGCCATCATCTCCCATGGGAATCACACACGGTCAAACAACATCGTGCGTGGTATGACATCATTGCCCTTGGAAAGCATACACGGTTGGACGACATCGGGCGTGGCATGTTATCATCGCCCTTGGACAGAACACACGATCAAACAACCTCGGACGTGGCATGCCCGCATGGTCCTAAGGCATCACACACGGTCGAATGATGACGGGCGTGGCATGCCATCATCGCCCATGCACAGCACACATGGTTGGACGACGTTGGGCGTGACATGCCATCATCGCCCTTGGGCAGTACACACTGTTGGATGATGTTAGGCTTGGCATGCCATCATTTCCATTGAGTTCGAGCGTCGTATACCAACATCGCCCTTGGACAACACACATAGAAAGACGACCTCGGGTGTGGCAGGTCATCATTGCTCTTGGACAACATGCACAGTTGGATGACGTCGGATGTGGCATGATGGAATGGTCCTTGAGAAACACACACAATCGGACGACGTTGATCGTAGCATGCCATCATCGCCATTTGAAATCAACCATGATCAGACTATGTCAGGCATGCCACGTCATCAATGCGCGAAGGCAGCACACACGGTCGGAGGGCGTCGAGCATGCAATTCCATCATCTCCTTTCGATAACACACACGGTTGTACGACATCGGATGAGGCATGCCGTCATCGCCCTTTGACTGCACGCATGGTCAGACGACGTCGGACGTGGAATGCCCAAATGGGCCTTAGGTAGCATAAACAGTCGGACGACATCATGCGTGACATGCCATCAACGACCTTGGGCGGCACGCACGGTCGGATTATGTCGAGCGTGGCATGCCCGCATGGTCCTTGGGCAGCACACAGAGTCGGACGAGATTCAACGTTGCATGCCATCATCTCCTTTTGGCAGCAACACACAATCGAATGACTTTAGGTGTGGCATGCCATCATCGCCCTAGGGAAGAACACAGTGTCGTACGACGTCGTGCGTGGTATGCCATCATCGCCCTAGGAAAGCATACACGGTTGGAGGACGTCGGGTGTGGCATATTATCATCGCCCTTGCAAAGAACCCACGATTGAACGATGTCGGGCGTGGCATGCCCGCATGGCCCTTGGACATCACACACGGTCGGATGACGTCGGGCGTGGCATGCCATCATCGCTCTTGGACAGCTCAGACGATCGGATGAAGTCCGGCTTGACATGCCATCATCTCCATTGGGAAGCACACACGGTCGGACAACGTGGGACGTGGCATGCTAGCATCACCCTTAGACAACACATACGGTTGGACAATGTTGGGCGTGCATCCCATCATCGCCCTTGGACTGCACACACAGTTGGATGACGTCAGGGGTGGCATGCTCACGTGTCCCTTGGGCAGCACATGGTTAGACGACATTGGGCGTGGTAAGCCATCATCGCCCTTAAACAGCATACACGGTTAGACAACATCGTACATGGCATTTTATCGTCTCCCTTAGACAGAACACACAGTCAGACGGCGTCGGGCGTGGAATGCCATTATCGCCTTTAGACAACATACATAGTCGGACGACGTCGGGCATGACATGCCATCATCACCATTAGTCTGCACACACAGTCAGATGACGTTGGGAGTGGCATGCCTGCATAAGCCTTGGGCCGGATAAATGGTCGGACAACGTTGTGCCTGACATGCCATCATCTCCCCTGGGCAGCACATACAATCAGATGATGTAGGGCAAGGTATGCCCACATGGTCCTTGGGCAATACACATGGTCGAATGACGTAGAGCGTTTCATGCCATTATCGCCTTTGGGCAGCACACACAATCGGATGACATTGGGCGTGGTATGCCATTATCTCTCTCGGGAATTACACACGGTCGGACAACGTCGAGCGTGGCATGCCATTATTGCACTTGAAAAGCATACATGATCAGACGACATTTGGTGAGGTACGTTATCATCGCCCTTGGACAGAACACACGATAGGACGACGTCTGGCGTTGCATTTGTGCAAGGCCCTTGGACAACACTCATGGTCGGATGACATCGGTTGTGGCATTCCATTATCGCCCTTGGGCAGCACAGACGGTCAAACGATGTCGGCCATGACATGCCATCATTTCCCTTCGGCAGCACACAAGGTTAAACGACGTCGGGCATGTTATGCCATCATCGCCCTTGGAAAGCATACACGATCTGACTACGTCGAGCATTGCATGACATCATTGCCTTTGGGTTGCACACACAGTCAGATAACGTCAAACGTGGAATGCCATCATCTCCCTTGGACAGCACATACTGTCGGACAACGTCGGGCATAACATGCCATCATCACCCTTGGACTGCACATACGGTCGGACAGCGTCAGTCTTTGCATGCCTGCATGTCCCTTGGTTAGCACACATGTTTGGACGACGTCGAGCGTGGCATGCCCTTGTTGCACTTGGAAAGCACACACCATCAGACGACGTGGGGCGAGGTACGTTATCATCTCCCTTGGAAAGAAGACACAATAGGATGACATCGGGTGTTGCATGCGCGCAAGGCCCTAGGACAACACTCATGGTCGGATTACGTCGGTTGTGGCATGCCATTATCGCCCTTGGGATGCACAGACGGTTGAACGATGTTGGCCATGATATGCAATCATTGCCCTTGGGCAACACACAAGGTTAGACGACGTCGGGCATGTTATGCTATCATCACCCTTGGAAAGCATACACGATCAAACTACGTCGGGCGTGGCATGGCATCCTCGCCTTTGGGCTGCACACACAGTCAGATAACGTCGAGCGAGGCATGCCATCATCTCCCTTGGACATCACAGACAGTCGGTCGACGTCGGGCATAACATGACATCATCGCCCTTTGAATGAACATACGGTCGGACAACGTCGGTCTTGGTATGCCCGCATGTCCCTTGGGTAGCACACACGTTGGGAAAACGTCGAACGTGGCATGCCACTATCGTCCTTGTAAAACATACATGGTCAGAGAACATCGGGAGTGGCATGTTATCATCGCCCTTGAAAAGATTACATAGTCGGACGACGTCGAGCGTGGCATTCCATCATCGCAACTGGATAACACACGATCAGTCTACATCGGGCCTGGCATGCAATCATGGTCCTCGGGCAGGACACACGGTCGAAAGACGGCAGGCGTCGCATGCCAATATTGCCCTTGGATAGCACATGTAGAAAGATGATGCCGGGAATGGCATATCATCATTGCCCTTGGACAACATCCACTGTTAGATGACGTCGAGCGTGGCGTGATCGCATGGTCCTTCAAAAATACACACGTTCGGACGACGTTGATCGTCGCATTTCATCATCGTCATTGGACAACAACCACGATCAGACTACATCGGGCGTGGCATGCCATCATCACCCAAGGGCAGCACACACGGTCAAACGACGTCAAGCATGGCATGCAATCATCTCCTTTGGACAACACACATGGTCGGATGACATCGAGCGTGGCATTCCATTATTGCACTTAAAAAGCATACACGATCAAATGACGTGGGGCGAGGTATGTTATCATCGCCCTTGGACATGAACACACAATAGAACGATGTCAGGCGTGGCATGCGTGCAAGGCCCTTGGACAGCACTCATGGTCGTATGACGTCGGGTGTGGCATTTAATCATTGCCCTTGGGCAGCACAGAGGGTCAGACAATGTCGGACATGACATGCCATCATTGCCCTTGGGCAGCACACACGGTAAGACGACATCGGGCGTGTATTGCTATCATCGCCCTTGGAAAACATACACGATCAGACTACGTCGCGCATGACATAGCATTATCACCCTTGGGATGCACACACGGTCCGACAACGTCTGGCGTGGAATGCCATCTTGTCCCTTGGACATTATATACAGTCGGACGACGTCGGGCATAACATTCCATCATCGCCCTTGGACTGCACATACGGTCGGAGAATGTCGATCATGGTATGCCTGCATGTCTCTTGGGTAGCACACACATTCGGACGACGTCGAACGTGGCATGCCATTATCACCCTTGGACAATATACTCGGTCAGACATAGTCAGGCGTGGCATGTTATCATTGCCCTTGAACAGAATACATGGTCGAACGACGTCGAGCGTGGCATTTCATCATCACCATTAGATAACACATACGATCGGACTACATTGGGCGTGGCATGCCATCATGGTCCTTGGGCAGCACACACGCTCGGTCGTCGTCGGGCGTCACATACAAAAATTGTTCTTGAAAAACAAACATAGAAAGACAAAGTCGGGTATGGCATGTCATCAATTCCCTTGGACAACATGCACGGTTAGATGACGTCGGGCGTGGCATGATTGCATGGTCCTTGAGAAACACACACGGTCGATCGACATCGATCATTGCATGCCATCATTACCAGTGGAAAACAGCCACGATCGGACTACGTCGGGCGTCGCATGCCATCATCGTCCTAGGGCAGCAAACACGGTCGAACAGCGTCAAGCATGGTATGCCGTCATCTACTTTGGACAACACACACGGTCATACAACATCGGGTGAGGCATTCCATCATCGCCCTTAGACTGCACACACGGTCAGAGAACGTCGGGCGTGGCATGCCCACATAGGCCTTGGGTAGCATAAACAGTTGGACGACGTCAGGCGTGACATGACATCATCACCCTTGAGAAGCACACAAGGTCGGATTATCTTGGGCATGGCATGTCCGCATGGTCCTTGGGAAACACAAACAGTTGGACGACATTGATCATTGCATGCCATCATCACCCTTGGGCAGCACACACAATCGGATTATGTCGGGCGTGGCATGACATCATCGCCTATGGGAATCTCACACGATCAGACGACGTTGTTAAGGTAGGCCATCATTACCCTTGGAAAGCATACACGGTTGGACGACATCGGGCGTGGAATGTTATCATCGCCCTTGGACAGAACACCCGATCAAATGTTGTACAGTATGACATGCATGCATGACCCTTAGGCAGCACACAAGGTCGGACGACGACGGGCGTGTCATGCCATGAACGTCCCTGGGCAGCACACACGGTCGGACAACGTCGAGTGTGGCATGCCATTAAATCCCATTAGACAGCACGTACAGTTGGACAACGTTGGGCGTGCATGACATCATCACCCTTGGATTACACACCTGGTCAGATGACGTCGGGCGTAGCATGCCCGCACATCCCCTGGCAGCACACATGGTCGAACAACGTTGGGTGTGGAAAGCTATCATCGCCCTTCGACAGCATACACGATCAGGCAACGTTTGGCGTGGCATGTTTTCAGCGCCCTTGGACAGAAAATACGGTCGGACGACATCGAGCGTGGCATCCCATCATCGCTGATTTTCCAAAAAACTTCTTTTAACTCATTCAATTTTGGATTTCCCCTCATTTTGAGAAAAATGTAATTCCTTAATGCTACAAATATGATAAAAGAAAATAGATTTTTGAGTTCGGAATACCTTCGCAACACAGCAGAGAATGTCATTTTAAATGTTAGATAATCAATATTATGATAAAAAGTTTTTATCCCATTCAATTTTACATATCCCCTAGTTTTGCCTACACAGTTGGACGACGTCGAGCAAGGCATGACATCATCGCCCTTGGACAGCACACGGGATTGGACTTTGTTAAGCATGGCAAGCCATCATGGTCCTTGGGCAGCACACACAGTCGGACAAAGTTGGGTGTAGAATGCCAACGCCGTCCTTGGACAACACACTGAGATAGATGACGTCGGGTATAGCATGTTATCATCGCCTTTGGACGGAATGCACGGTAAGATGATGTTGGGCGTGACATGATCTCATTGACCTTGGTCAACACAAACGGTCGGACAACATCTATCGTCGCAAGACGTCATCGTTTTAGAAACCACACACGGTCAAAATATGTCAGATGTGGCATGTCATCATCGCCCTTTGAAACCGCACGCGGTTAGAAGGCGTCGGGCGTGGCATGCCTTCATCGCCTTTGAAAAACACACACGGTCGGACGACGTCGGGCTTTGCATGCCATCATCGCTCTAAGACTACACACACGATCGGACGACGTCGTGCGTGACATGCCATCATCTCCCTTGGGCAGCACAGATGGTCGGATGATATCAGGCGTGGCATGCCTGCATGGTCCTTGGGAAACACACACGGTCGGATAACGTAGAGCATCGCATGCTATAATCACCCTTGGGCAGCACACACAGTCAGACGACATCAGGCGTGGTTTGCCATCATCGCCCTTGGGCAGCACACACGGTCGAAAGACGTCGAGCGTGGCATGTCATTATCAGCCTAGGAAAGCATACACGATTGGACGATGTCGGGCGAGGTATGTTATAATCCCCCTTTGACATTACACAAGATTGAACGACGTCGGGCGTGGCATGCCCGCAAGTCCCTTGGGCAACACACACGATCGGATGATGTCGGGCGTGGCATTCAATTATAACCCTAGGGAAGCACACATGGTCGAACAACGTCGGGCATGGCATGCCATCATCGCCCTTTGGAAGCACACACTGTAGGATAATGTCGGGAGTGGCATGCCATAATTGCCATTGGAAAACATACACGATCATAATACGTCGGGCTTAGCATGCCATCATTTTTCTTGAGCAGCACACACGGCTGAAAAATGTCGGGCGTGGCATGACATCATCGCCCTAGGGAAGCACAAACACTCGAAAGGCGTCGAGCATAACATGCCATCATCGCCTTTAGACAACACACCCGGTCGTACCATATTGGGTGTGACATGCCTTTATCGCCTTTGGATTGCACACACTGTCAGAGGACGTCAGGCGTGGCATGATCACATTGGCCTTGGGCACCATAAATGGCCAGACGACGTCGGACTTGACATGCCATCATCACCCTTGGGTATCACACTCGGTTGGATTATGTCGTGCGTGGCATGACCTTATCGCCCATAGGCAGCATACATGGTCGGACGACATTGAGCATTCCATGCCATCATCACCCTTGGGCAGCACTCACAATCAGATGACGTTGGGTGTGGCATGCCATCATTGCCCTTGGGCAGCATACACGGTCAGACAACGTCATGTGTGGCATGTTATCATCGCCCTTCGATAGAACATACGGTTGGACGATATCAGGCGTATCATGCCATCATCGCCCTTGGAGTGCACATACGGTTAGACAACGTCGGGCTTGGCATTCCCGCATATCACTTGGGTAGCACACATGTTCAGATGACATCAAACTTGGCATGCCATTATTTCCATTGGACAACATACACGGTCAGACATAGTCGGGCTTGGAATGTTATCATCGACCTTAAACAGAATACATGGTCGAACGACGTCGAGCCTGGAATTCCATCATCGCTATTAGATAACATTCACGATGAGACTACGTCAGGAGTGGCAATCCATCATGGTACTTGGGCAGCACACATGCTCGGACGACGTCGGGCGTCACATGCCAACATCGCACTTAGACAACAAACATAGAAAGACGACGTCGGGTATGGCATATCATCATTACCCTTGGACAGTATGCACGGTTAGATGACGTCAGACGTGGAATGATTGCAATGTCCTTGAGACACACATGGTCCATCGATATCGATCGTCGCGTGCCATCATTGCCATTGGACAACAACCACGATCGGGTTACGTTAGGTGTCGTATGCCATAATCGACCTAGGGCATCACACACGCTCGAACGGCGTCGAGCATGGCATGCCATCATCTACTTTCGACAACACACATTGTCATACAACATCAGGTGAGGCATTCTATCATCGCCCTTGGACTGCATACACGGTCAGACAACATCGGACGTGGCATGCCAACATGGGTCTTGGGTGACATAAACAGTCGAACGACGTCGGCCGTGACATTCCATCATCGCCCTTGGCCAGCACACACGGTCGGATTATGTCGGGTGCGGCATACCCGCATGGTCGTAGGGAAACACACACAATCAGACGACATTGATCGTTGCATGCCATCATCTCCATTTGGCAGCACACACAATCGGCTGACGTCGGGCGTGGCATGTCATCATCGCCCATGGGAGGCTCACAGGGTCAGACGATGTCCTAAAGGTATGCCATCATTAGCCTTGGACTGTATACACGGTCGGCAATATTGGGCGTGAAAAGACATCATCACCCTTGGAAAGCATACACGATCAGTTAACATTTGGCATGGCAAGTTTTCATTGCCCTTGGACAGAAAACATGATCAGACGACATCGAGCGTGGCATGCCATCATCACCGATTTTTCAAAAAACATCTTTTAACTCATTCAATTTTGAATTTCCGCCAATTTTGAAAAATAATGTAATTCTTTAATGCTACAAATCTGATAAAAGAAAATAGATTTTTGAGTTCGGAATACCTTGGCAACACATCAGACAATGTCATTTTAAATGTTAGACAATCAATTTTATGATAAAAAGTTTTTATCCCGTTCAATTTTACATTCCCTCTAGTTTTTCTCACACAGTTGGACGATATCGAGCATGGCATGACATCATCGCCCTTGGACAGAACACAGGATAGGACCGTGTTAAGCGTGGCATGCCATCATGGTCCTTGGGAAGCACACACGGTCGGAAAACGTTGGGTGTAGAATGCCAAAGTCGCCCTTGGACAACACACAGAGACAAATGACGTCGGGTATAGCATGTTATCATCGCCCTTGGACAGAAAGTACGGTTAGATGATGTTAGGCGTGACATGATCGCATTGACCATGGTCAACACAAACGGTAGGACAACGTTTTTCATCGCATGACATTATCGCCCTTCTAAACCACACACGACAAAAGTACGTTGGACGTGGCATGTCATCAACGCCCTTCATAACCACACACGATCGGAAGGCATCGGGTGTGGCATGCCATCATCGCCATTTATACAATACACACGGTCAAACGAAGATAGGCGTTGCATGCCATCATCGCCCTTAGATTAAACACACGGTCAGACGACATCATGTGTGACATGCCTTCATCTCCCATGGAAAGCACATACGGTCAGATGATGTCGCGTGTGGCATGCCCGCATGGTCCTTGGGCAAGAAAAAATGGTCGGATAACGTAGAGCATCACATGCCATCATCCCCCATGGGCAGCACACATAGTCAAATGACATCAGGTGTTGTACGCCATCATTGCCCTTGCGAAGCACACACGGTCAGACGACTTCGAGCATGGCATGCAATTATTGCCCTTGGAAAGCATACACGATCGGACGACGTCGGGATAGGTATGTTATCATCGCCCTTGGACAGAACACACGATCAAACGACATTGCACGTGGCATGCCCGTAAGGACCTTGGGAAAAACACACGGTCAGATGACGTCGAGTGTGGCATTCCATCATCTCCCTAGGAAAGCACACACGGTCGAACGACGTCGGACATGACATGCCATCATCGCCCTTGGGCAGCACACACTGTTAGATGATGTCGGGCGTGGAATGCCATCATTGCCATTGGAAAACATACACGATCACACAACATCGGGCTTAGCATGCCATCATCTCCCTTGGGTAGCACACACGGTCGAAAAACATCGGGCGTGGCATGACATCATCTCCCTAGGGAAGCACATAGAGTCGGAAGGCGTCGAACATGGCTTGTCATCATCGCCTTTAGAAAACACACACGGTCGTACAATATTGAATATGGCATGCCTTCATCGCCTTTGGATTGCACAAACTGTCAGATGACGTCGGGCGTGGGATGACCGCATGGGCCTTGGGCAGCATAAATGGCCAGATGACGTCGGACTTGACTTGCCATCATCACCATTGGGTATCACACACGATTGGATTATGTCGGACGTGTCATGCCCATATCGCCCATAGGCAGCACATATGGTCGGACAACGTCGGTCTTGGCATGCTCTCATGTCCCTTGGGTAGACACATGTTCGGACAACGTCGAACGTGGCATGCCATTATCGCCCTTGGACAACATACACGGTCAAACAACGTCAGGCGTGGCATGTTATCATCGCCCTTGAACAGATTACATGGTTGGACGACGTCGAGCGTGGCATTCTATCATTGCCATTGGATAACACACGATAGGACTACGTCAGGCATGTCATGCCATTATGGTCCTCGGGCAGCACACACGCTCGGAAGACGTCAGGCGTCGCATGCCAACATCGCCCTTGGACAGCAGACGTAGAAAGACGACGTCGGGATTGGCATGTCTTCATTTCCTTTTAAAACATCCACTGTTAGATGACGTCGGCGTTGCATGATCGCATGGTCCTTCAGAAATAAACACAGTCAGACGACGTCGATCGTCGTATGCCATCATCGCCATTGGACAACAACCACGATCGGACTACGTCGGGCGTTGCATGCCATCATCGTCCATGCAGAGCACACACGGTCGAACAAAGTCGGGCGTGACATGCCATCATTGCCTTGGGCAGCACACATCAACGGAGGACGTCGAGCGTGGTATGCCATAATCTCCCTTGGGCAGCACAGACAGTCGGACGATGTCGGGCATCACATGCCATCATTGCCCTTGGGCAGCACACACGGTTAGACGACGTCTTGCGTTGAATGCTATCATCTCCATTGGAAAACATACACGATCGGACTACGTAGGGTGTCACATGACATCACTGCCCTAGGGCAGCACACAAGGTCGAACGATGTCGAGCATGGCATGCCATCATCTACTTTCGACAACACACACGGTCATACAACATCGGGGGAGGCATTCCATCATCATGCTTGGACTATACACACAGTCAGACAACGTCGGGCGTGGCATGCCAACATGGGCCTTGGGTAGCATAAATGGTCGGACGACGTCGGACGTGACATGCCATCATCTCCCTTAGCCAGCACACATGGTCGGATTGTGTCGGGCGTGGCATGCCCGCATGGTCCTTGGGCAACACACACAATCAGACGACATTGAACGTTGCATGCCATTATCGCCCTTGGGTAGCACACACAATCGGATGATGTCAGGCGTGGCATGCCATCATAACCCATGGGAAGCTCATACGGTCGGACAACGTCGTCAAGGTATACCATCATTACCCTTGGAATGCATACACGATTCGACAATGTCGGGCGTGGCATCTTATGGTCACCCTTGGACAGAAGACACGATCGAATGATGTCGGGTGTGGAATGCCTACATGAACCTTACGCAGCACACATGGTCGGATCACGACAAGCGTCTCATGCCATCATCGCACTTGGGAAGCACACACGGTCGGACGATGTCGGGCGTGGCATGCCATCATCGCCCTTAGGCAGCACGTATAGTTGAACAACGTTGGGCATGCTGTCATCATTACCCTTGGATTGCACACATGGTCGAATGACGTCAGGCGTGGCATGCCCGCATTTCCCTTGGGCAGCACACACGGTCGGACGACGTTGGGCGTGGAAAGCCTTCATCGCCTTTGGACAGCATACACGATCAGACAACATTTGGCGTGGCATGTTTTCATCGCCCTTGGACAGGAAACATGGACGAACGACATCGAGCATGGCATTTCATCATCGCTGATTTTCCAAAAAACGTCTTTTAACTTATTCAATTTTGAATTTCCCCCAATTTTGGAAAAAATGTAATTCTTTAATACTACAAATCTAATAAAATAAAATAGATTTTTGAGTTTGGAATACCTTGGAAACACATCAGAGAATGTCATTTTAAATGTTAGATAATCAATAATATGATAAAATGTTTTTATCCCTAGTTTTGCACACACAGTTGGACGACGTCGATCATGGCATGACATCTTCACCCTTGGACATGCCATCATGGTCCTTGGGCAGCATACACAGTCGGAAAATGTTGGGTTTAGAATGCCAACGTCGCCTTGGACAACACACAGAGACAGATGACGTCGGGTATGGCATGTTATCATCGTCCTTGGATAGAACGCACAGTTAGGATGTTGGGCGTGACATGATCACATTGACCTTGGTCAACACAAATGATCGGACAACATCTTTTATCGGATTACATTACCGCCCTTGGAAACCACGCACAATAAAAGTACGTCGGACATTGCATGTCATCATCGCCCTGCAAAACCACACACGATCGGAAGGCGTCAGGCGTGGTATGCCATCATCGCCTTTGAACAATATACACGGTCGGACGATGTCGTGTGTGGCATGCAATCATCTCCCTGGGCAGCACTGACGGTGAGACGATGTCGGGCATAACATGCCATCATTGCCCTTAGGCAGCACACACGGTTAGATGATGTTGGGCGTTGCATTCTATCATCTCCCTTAGTAAACATACACGATCAGACTACGTCGGGCGTGGCATGCCATCATCGCCCTTAGGATGCACACATTGTAAGATAACATCGGGCGTGGCATGCCATCATCTCCCTTTGACAGTACATACAGTCAGACGACGTCGGACTTAACATGCCATCATCACCCTTGGACTGCACATACGGTTAGACAATGTCGGGCTTGGCATTCCTGCATGTCCCTTAGGTAGCACACATGTTCGGATGATGTGGAAAGTGGCATGCGAGAATCGCCCTTGGACAACATACACGATCAGACATAGTCGTGTGTGGCATGTTATCATTGCCCTTGAATAGAATACATGGTCGAATGATATCGAGCGTGGCATTCCATCATTGTCATTGGATAACACACACGATGGGACTACGTCGGGCGTGTCATGCCATCATGGTCCTCGGGCAACACGCACGCTCGGACGACGTCGAACGTTAGATGTAAATATCGCACTTGGACGACAAACGTAGAAAGACAAAATTGAGTATGGCATGTCATCATTTCCCTTGGACAGCATGCACAGTTAGATGACGTCTTGTGTGGCATGAGTTGTCCTTGAGAAACACAAACGATCGATCCACGTCAATCGTGGCATGCCATCATATCCATTGGACAACAACCACGATCAGACTTCATCGGTCGTCGCATGCCATCATCGCCCTACGGCAGCACACACGGTTGAATGGCGTCGAGCATGGCATGACATTATCTCCCTTGGGCAACACAAACGTTCAGACAAGGTTAAGTGTGGCATGTCATCATCGCCCTTCGAAAACATACACGATCATACTTCGTCGAGCATGGCATGCCATCATCGCCCTTGGGCTGCAAACACGGTTGTACGACATCGGGAGTGGCATGCCATCATCTCCCTTGGACAGCACATACGGTTGGAAAACGTTGGGCGTGGCATGCCATCATCGTCCTTGGACTGCACCCACGGTTGGATGACGTCGGGCGTGGCATGCCAGCATGTCCCTTGGGCAGGACACACGGTTGGACGATGTTGGGCGTGGCAAGCCAGCATATCCCTTGGACAGCATACACAGTAAGACAATGTCGAGCGTGACATGTAATAATCTCCCTTTGAAAGAATACACGGTTGCACGACATCGAGCGCGGCATGTCATTATCACCAAGTTTCCAAAACAACGTCTTTTAACCCAGTTAATTTTGAATTTCCCCTAATTTTGAAGAAAATTGGAAATCTTTACTGCTACGAATATGATAAAAGAAAATAGATTTTTGAGATTGGTAACACATCTTAGATTGTCAGTTTTAATTTTAGATACTCAATTTTATGATACAAAGCTTATATCCCGGGCAATTTTACATTTCCCCCTGTTTCGCACAAACAGTTGGACGATGTCGGGCATGGCATGACATCATCGCCCTTGAAAAGCACACAAGATTGGACTATGCCGGCGTGGTATGCAATCATGGTCCTTGGGTAGCACACACAATCCAGACGACGTCGGGCGTGAATGCCAACATCGCCCTTGGACAACACACACATACATATGACGTCAGGTATGGCATGTCCTTATCACTTTTGGACAGCACGCACGATTAGATGACGTTGGGCGTGGTATGCCCGCATTGTCCTTAGAAACTACACATGATCAAAGTACGTCAGACATGGCATGCCATCATCTCCCTATGGCAGCACACATGGTCAAATGACATCGGGCGAGGCATGCCATCATCGCCATTGGACAACACACATGGTAGGACGACATAGGGCGTGGCATGACATCATTGCCCTTCGACTGCACACAAAGTTAGACAACGTCGGGAGTGGCATACCCGCATGGGCCTTGGGAAGCTTAAATAGAAGGACGACGTCAGGCGTGACATGCCGTCATCGCCCTTGGGCAACACACACGATCGGATGATGTCGGGCGTGGCATGCCAGCATGTCCTTGCGCAGAACTTACGGTCGAACAACATCGAGCATCGCATGCCATCATCGCCCTTGGGAAGCACACAAAGTCAAACGACGTCGGGCATGGCATACCATCATCGCCCTTGAGAAGCACACATGATCAGACAACGTCGGGCGTGACGTGCTATCATCGCCATTGGAAAGCATACATGGTCGAACAACGTTGGGCGAGGCATGTTCTCATCTCCCTTGGACAGGACATACGATCAGACGACGTTGAGCGTGGCATGAGCGCATGGTCCTTGGGTAGCATAGACGGTGGGATTACGTTGGGCGTGGCAAGACATTACCGCCCTTAGAGAGCAAACACGGTTAGACGATGTTATGCGTGGCATGTTATAATATCCCTATGAATGAACACACGATCAGAGGACATCAAGCGTGGCATCCCATCATCGTCTATTTTTCTGAAAAATTTCTTTTAACCCATTCAACTTTGAATTTGCCCCAATTACGAAATAAATTGTAATTATTTATTGCTAAAAATCTTATAAAAGAAAATGTATTTTTGAGTTCGGAATACCTTGGTTACACATATGAGAATGTCAATTTTAATGTTAGATAATCAATTTAATGATAAGAAGTTTTTATCCCGTTCGATTTTACATTTCCCCTAGTTTTGCGCACACAGTTGGAAAATATCGAGCGTGGCATGCCATCATCGCCCTTGGTCAAAACACACGTTCGGACTACGTCGGGCATGGAATGCCATCTAGACCTTGGGCATCATACACCACTGGACGACGTCCGACAAGTCAATGTGATAATCAACCATGGAATGCACACAACGTCGAACTACGTCGGGTGTGGCGTGCCATCATCGCCCTTGGACAACACACACATTCGGACGACATCAAACGTTGCATGCCCGCATGAACCTTGGTCAGAAGAAACGGTCGGATGTGTCGGGCGTGATGTACCATCTTCTCCCTTGGACAACACAAACGGTTGGACGACTTTGGGCCTGGCATGCCATTATCTCCCTTGGACAGCATACACGGTCGGACTACGTTGGGCGTGGATTGCTATCATGTCCCCTGGACAACACACACAGTCATATGAAATCGAGTGTGGCATGAAATCATCATCCTTGGACAGCACACACGGTGTCGAATGAGGTTTGGTGTGGCAATAAAATCATTGCCCTCGGGCAGCCCACACGCTCGGACGACGTCGGGCGTTAAATGCCATCATTTCCCTTGAACAACATACAAGGTCGGACGACATCGAGCGTGGCAAGCCATCATCACCCTTGGAAAGCACACACGATCAGACTACGTCGGGCGTTGCATGTTTTCATCTCCCTATGTCAGCACACACGGTGGGATGACTTCAAACGTGGCATGAACGCATGGCCATTTGGTAACACACACGGTCACACGATGTCAGGCGTGGCAAGCCATCATCGCCATTCGGCAGCACACACGGCCGGATGACGTCGGGCGTGACATGCCATCATCTCCCTTTGGCAGAACACACATGGTCAGACGACGTTGGGCGTAGCATGCCATTATCGCCCTTGGACAGCATACGCAGTCGAAAGACGTCGGGCATGACATGCCGTCATCGCACTTGGAATGAAAACACGGTCGGACAACATTGGGTATGGCATACCATCTTCGCCCATGGAAAGCATACATACAGTCAGAGGAAGTCATGCGTGGCATGCTATCATCACCATTGAACAACATACACGATCGAACGATGTCGAGCGTGGCATGTCGTGATTGCCCTTGGACTGTACACACGGTTGGACGATGTAAAGCATGGCAATGCAATCATCGCCCTTGTGTAGCACACACAGTAGGACGACGTCGTGCGCTAGATGCCATCATTGCCGTTGGGCAGTACACACTGGTGGACTACGTCGGGCGTTGATTGCCATCATTGATCATGGTTGTGGCGTTCGTACTAATCTAATATGTCTTCTCGATTTTCCCATCGCGTTGTACTAGTCTTTCATTTTTTACTTAATATTGTACGAAGCGTATTACCTTTCTAGATTTACATTCATATTATTCTATATAAATAAAAATATAATAATATCTTTTTAAAACAAAATTAAACAAAATTAAAGAGATAGCACACACGGTCGGACAACGTAAGGCATGGCATGCCACCATCGCCTATGGACAACAGACATAGACGAATAACGTCGGGTGTGGCATGCCATCATCTCCCTTGGGCAGCATACACGGTCAGACAACTTGGGGCGTTGCATGTCAATATTTCCCTTGGAAAGCATACACGGTCTGGCGACATCAAGCGTGGCATGTTATAGTCGCCATTGGAGAGCATACCAGATGAAATGACGTAGGGCGTGGCATGCCATCATCGCCCATCGACAACATACACAAGGTCAGACGACATCGGGCATGGCATGCCATCATTTCCCTTGGACAGCACAAACGGCCGGATGACGCCGAATGTGGCATGATATCATCGCACTTTGACATCATACACAGTCGGACAACGTCGGGCGTGGAATGTTATCATCACACTTGGGCGGCACACAAAGTCGGACTACGTTGGGCGTTGGCATGCTCGTATGGCAATTGGACAGCACACACAGTCCAATGACGTAGACGTGGAATGCCATCATCGCCATTAGACTGCATACACGGTCGGATAATGTAAGTCATGGCATGCCATCATCGCCCTTGTGCAGCACACATAATGGGATGACATCGTTATATGCCATCATTGCCCTTGGGCAGTACACACGGTCGGAAAATGTAAGACATGGCATGCCATTATTGACCTTGGACAATAAACACGGTTGGACGATGTCGGGCGTGGCATGCCATCATTGCCCTTGGACAGCATACACGGTCAGACAACGTCGGGCATGACATGCCTGCATGGCCCTTGGGCAACACACTAGTCGGACGACGTCGGGCATGGCATGCCATCATCTCCATTGGATAGCACACAAGGTTGGACAATGTTGACATGGTATGCCATCATCGCCTTTGGACTGCACACAAGGACGGACAACGTCGGGCGTGACATGCCATCATCTCCCTTTGACAGCACACATGGTCAGACGACGTCGGGTGTGGCATGCCATTATCGCCTTTGGACAGCATATGCAGTTGGACGATGTCGGGCATGGCATGATCGCATGGCCATTTTGAAACACACACAGTCGCACGATGTCGGGCGTGGCGTGTTATCATCGCCCTTGGACAGAACACACGGTCGGACGACATCGAGCGTGGCATGACATCATCGCTATTAGACTTCACACACACACGTATGACGTCGTGTGTTGCATGCTATCATCTCCCTTGGACAACACATACAGTCGGACGGTGTCGGGCATAATATGACATATTAGCCCTTGAACTGCACATATGGTTGGACAATGTGTGTCTTTGCATGCTCGCATGTCCCTTGGGTAGCACAAACGTTCGGAAAACGTTGAACGAGGCATGTCATTATCGCCCTTGGACAACATACACGGTCAGACAACGGCAGGCGTGGCATGTTATCAACGCCCTTGAACTGATTACATGGTCGGCCAACGTCGAGCGTGGCATTCAATCATCGCCATTGGATAACACACGATAGGACTATGTCGGGCGTGTCATGACATCATGGTCCTCGGGCAACACACACACTCGGAACGCGTCAGGCGTCTTATGACAACATCACCCTTGGACAGCAGACGTTGGTAATGGAATGTCCTCATTTCCTTGGACAACATCCACTGTTAGATGACGTCGGGCGTGGCATGATCACATGGTATTTGAGAAACACACATGGTCAGACAACATCGATTGTCGCATGCCATCATCGCCATTGGACAACCACCACGATCAGACTACATCGGGTGTGGCATGTCATCATCGTCCATGCGCAGCACACACGGTCGGCAAAGTCAAGCGTGACATGCCATTATTGCCCTTGGGCAGCAGCCATGGTCGGAGGACGTCGAGCGTGGCATGCCATCATCGCCCTTGGGCAGCACAGACAGTCGGACAATGTCGGGCATGACATGCATCATTTCCCTTGGGCAGCACACACGGTTAGATAATGTCGAGCGTTGAATGCTATCATCTCCCTTGGAAAACATACACGACTAGACTACGTCAGGCGTGGCATTCCATCATCGCCCTTGGAATGCACGCACGATCTGACAACGTTGGGCGTGGCATGCCATCATCACCATTAGATAGTAGAAACAGTCGGATGACATCAGGCGTAACATGCCATCATCGCCCTTGGACTGAACATACGGTTAGACAAGGTCGGGCTTGGCATTCTCGCCTGTCACTTGGGTAGCACACACGTTCGGATGACGTCGAACATGGCATGCCATTATCGCCCTTGACAACAAACACAGTCACACATAGTCAGGCTTGGCATGTTATCATTAACCTAGAACAAAATTCATGGTCGAAAGACATCGAGCGTGGCATTCCATTATCGCCATTAGATAACACAAACGATGAGACTACGTTGGGCGTGGCATGCCATCTTGTTCCTTTGGCAGCACACACGCTCGGACGACATCGGACGTCACATGCCAACATCGCACTTGGAAAACAAACATAGAAAGACGACGTCGGGTATGGCTGTCGTCATTGCCCTTGGACAGCATGCACGGTTAGATGACGTCGGGCGTGGCATGATTGCTTTGTCCTTGAGAAACACACACGGTCAATCGGTATGGATCGTCGCACGCCATCATTGCCATTGGACAACAACCATGATCAGACTACGTCGGGTGTCGCATGCCATCATTGCTCTAGGGCAGCACACACGGTCGAACGACATCGAGCATGGATTGACATCATCTACTTTCGACAACACACATTGTCATACAACATCGGGTAATGCATGCCATTATCACCCTTGGACTGCACATACGGTCAAACAACGTCAGGTGTTGCATGCCAACATGGGCCTTGGGTAGCATAAACGGTCGGACGACGTCGGGCTTGACATGCCATCATCGCACTTGGCCATCACACACGGTCGGATTTTGTCTGGCGTGGCATGCCCGCATGGTCCTTCGGCAACACACACAGTCGGACGACATTGATCATTGCATGCCATCATCGTCCTTGTGCAGCACACGCAATCGGATGACGCCGGGCGTGGCATGGCATCATCGCCTATGGGAAGCTCACAGGGTCGGACGACGCTTGGCATGGAAAGCCATCATCACCCTTGGATAGCATATACGATCAGACAATGTTTGGCGTGGCATGTTTTCATCGCCCTTGGAAAGAAAACACGGCTTGACGAGATCAAGCATGGCATGCCATCATCGCCGATTTTCCAAAAAACGTCTTTTAACTTTTTCAATTTTGAATTTCCCCCAATTTTGAAAAAAATGTAATTCTTTAATGCTACAAATCTGTTAAAAGAAAATAGATTTTTGAGTTCAAAATACCTTGTCAACACATCAGAGTATGTCATTTTAAATGTTAGATAATCAATTTTATGATTAAAAGTTTTTATCCTGTTCAATTTTACATTCCCCCTAGTTTGCCATAGACAGTTGGACGACGTCGAGCATGGCATGACATCATCACCCTTGGACAGAACACAGGATAGGACTGTGTTAAGGGTGGCATGCCTTCCTGGTCCTTAGGCAGCACACACGGTTAGAATATTTTGAGTGTAGAATGCCAACGTCGCCCTTGGAAAACACACAAAGGTAGATGACATCGGGTATAGCATGTTATCATCGCTTTTGGACAAAGCCCACGGTTAGATGATGTTGGGTGTGACATGATCGCATTGACTTGGTCAACACAAACGGTTGGACAACGTCTTTTGTCTCATGACATTATCACCTTTCAACACCACACACGATCAAAGTACGTCGGACGTGGCATGTCATCATCGCTATTCTAAAACAACACACAATCGGAAGGCGTCGGGCGTGGCATGCCATCATCACCTTTGAAAAATGCACACGGTCGGACGATGTCGGGCGTTGCATGCCATCATCGCCCTTAGATTGAACCACGGTCGGAAGACGTCGTGGGTGACATGCCATCATCTCCCTTGGTAAGCACATATAGTCGGATGATGTCGGGTGTGGCATGCCTGCATGGTCCTTGGGCAACACAAACGTTCGGATAACATACATCATCATCACCCTTGGGCAGCACACACAGTTGAACGACATCAGGGCAGGTATGCCATCATCTCCCTTGGGTAACATACACGGTCGGACGACGTCGAGTGTGGCATACCATTATCGCCCTCGGAAAGCATAGACGATCAGACGACGTCGGGCGAGGTATGATATAATCGTCGTTGGACAGAAAACACGATCAAACGATGTTGCGCGTGGCATGCTCGCAAGGCTCTTGGGAAATACACACATTCAGATGACGTCGAGCGTGGCATTCCATCATCGCCCTAGGGAAGCATACACGGTCGGACGACGTCAAACATGACATGCAATCATCGCCCTTGGGCAGCACACACTGTTGGATGATGTCGAGCGTGGCATGTCATCATTGCCATTGGACAACATACACGATCATACTACGTTGAGCTTAGCATGCCATCATCTCCCTTTGGCAGCACACACAGTCGAAAAACGTCAAGCGTGGCATGACATCATCGCCCTAGGGCAGCACACACAGTCAAAAGGCTTCGAACATGACATGCCATTATCTCTTTTAGAAGACACATACGGTCGTACCATATTGAATGTGGCATGCCTTAATCGCCTTTGGATTGCACACACTATCAGATGACGTCGTGCGTGGCATGACCGCATGGGCCTTGGGAAGCATAAATGGCCAGACGACGTTGGACT
Organism: Solanum chmielewskii; assembly: GCA_027704785.1. Taxonomy (NCBI): domain Eukaryota; kingdom Viridiplantae; phylum Streptophyta; class Magnoliopsida; order Solanales; family Solanaceae; genus Solanum; species Solanum chmielewskii. The sequence goes on from JAKWIX010000082.1 coordinate 25,707, forward strand.
TGAGATGCCATCATCGCCCTTGGGTATCACATACGGTTGGATTATGTCGAGTGTGGCATGCTCGTATCGCCCATAGGAAGCACACATGGTTGGACGACATGGAGCGTTGCAAGCCATCATCGTCCTTAGGCAGCACACACAATCAGATGACATCGGGTGTGGCATGCCATCATCGCCCTTGGACTTCACATACGGTCGGACAACGTCGGTCTTGGCATGCCCGCATGTCCCTTGGGTAGAACACACGTTCGGACAATGTCGAACGTTGCATGCCATTATCGCGCTTGGACAACATACACAGTCAGACAACATCGAGCGTGGGATGTTATTATCGCCCTTGAACATATTACATGGTCGGATGACGTCGAGCGTGGCATTCCATCATCGCCATTGGATAACACATGATAGACAACATTGGGCGTGGCATGCCATCATGGTCCCCGGGCAGTACAAACGCATGGAAGATGTTAGGCGTCGCATGCCAACATCGCCCTTGTACAGCAGATGTAAAAAAATGACATCGCAAATGGCATGTCATGATTGCCCTTGGACAACATCCACTATTAGATGACGTCGGGCGTGGCATGATTGCTTGGTCCTTGAGAAAAACACACAGTCGAACGACGTCGATCGTCACATGCCATCATCGCCATTGGACGACCACCATGATTAGATTACGTCGGGCGTGGCAGGCCATAATCACCCTAGGGCACCACACACGGTCAAACAACATCGAGCATGGCATGCCATTATCTCCTTTGGACAACACACACGGTCGTACAACATCGGGTGAGGCATGCCATCTTCGCCCTTCGACTGCATGCACGGTCAGACGACATCGCGCATGGCATGCCCACATAGGCCTTTTACAGCATAAACGATTGACAACATCAGACGTGACATGCCATCATTGCCCTTGGGCAACACACACGGTCGGATTATCTCGGTCATGGCATGCCCGCATGATTCTTGGGCAACACACACTGTCAAACGATATTGAGCGTTGCATGACATCACCGCCCTTGGGCAGCACACACAATCGGATGACGTCAGGCGTGGCATGCCATCATCGCCCATAGGAAGCACACACGGTCGAACGACATCGTGTGTGGTATGGCATCATTGCCCATGAAAAGCATACACGCTTGGACGACATTGGGCGTGGCATGTTATCATCGCCCTTGGACAGAACACACGATCGAACAATGTCGGGCATGGTATGCCCGCATGGTCCTTAAGCAACACACACGGTCGGATGACAACTGGCATGGCATGCCATCATCGCCCATGCGCAGCACATACGGTAGGACGACATCGGGCATGACATGCCATCATCGCCCTTGGGCAGCACACACTGTTGGATGATGCCGGGTGTGGCATGCCATCATTTCCATTGAGTTCGGGCGTCGCATACCAACATCGCCCTTGGACAACACACGTAGAAAGATGACCTCGGGTATGGCAGGTCATCATTGCACTTGGACAGCATGCACGGTTGGATGACGTCAGGCGTGGCATGATGGAATGGTCCTTGAGAAACACACACAGTCGGACGACGTTGATCGTCGCATGCCATCATCGCCATTTGAAAACAAGCATGATAAGACTATGTCAGGCGTGACATGCCATCCACGCGCTTGGGCAGCACACACAGTCGGACGTCGTCTAGCATGACATGCCATCATCTCTTTTGGACAGCACACACGGTCATATGACATCGGGCGAGGCATGCCGTCATCGCCCTTGGACTACAAGCACGGTTAGACGACATCGGGCATGGCATGCCCACATGGGCCTTGGGTAGCATAAACAGTCGGACGACGTCGTGCATGAAATGCCATCAACGACCTTGGGCGGCACACACAGTGGGATTATGTCGAGCCTGGAATGCCCGCATGGTTCTTCGGCAGCACATAGAGTCGGACGACATTAAACATTGTGTGCCATAATCTCCCTTGGGCAGCACACACAATCAGATGACTTTAGGCGTGGCATGCCATCATCCCCTAAGGAAGAACACATTCTCGTACGACGTCGTGCGTGGTATACCATCGTCGCCTTTGGAAAGCATACACGGTTGGATGACGTCGGGCGTGGCATGTTATCATCACCCTAGCAGAGAACACATGATCAAACGATGTCGGGTGTGGCATGCCTTCATGGCCCTTGGGCATCACACACGGTCAGATGACATCGGGCGTGGTATGCCATCATCACTCTTGGACAGCACACACTATCGGACGAAGTCAGGCTTGACATTTCATCATCGCCCTTGGGCAGCACACACGGTCGGACGACGTGGGACATGACATGCTGGTTTCGCCATTAGACAGCACATACGGTTGGACAATGTTCGGCGTGCATGCCATCATGGCCCTTGGACTGCACACACGGTTGGATGACGTCGGGGGTGGCATGCCTGCATATCCCTTGGGTAGCACATGGTCAAAAGACGTTGGGCGTGGTAAGCCATCATCACCCTTAAACAGCATACACTGTTAGATAACATCTGACGCGGCATGTTATCGTCTCCCTTGGACACAACACACAGTCGGACGGCATCGAGCGTGGAATGCCATTATCGCCTTTAGACAACACACACAATCGGAGGACATCGGGCGTGACATGACATCATCGCCATTAGACTGCACACACATTCGGATGACGTTGGGTGTGGCATGCCTGCATGGGCCTTGAGCCGGATAAATGGTCGGACAACGTTGTGCCTGACATGCCATCATCACTCTTGGGCAGCACATACGGTCGGACGATGTCGGGCGTGGTATGCCCGGATGGTCCTTGGGCAATACACATGGTCAGATGACGTAGAGCGTTGCATGCCATTATTGCCTTAGGGCAGCACACACAGTCGGATGACATTGGGCGTTGTATGCCATCATCTCCCTTGGGCATTACACAGATCGGACGACGTCGAGCGTGGAATGCCATTATTTTACTTGGAAAGCATATACGATTGGACGACGTCGGGCGAGGTACATTATCATCGCCCTTGGACAGAACACACGATAGGACAACGTCAGGCGTTGCATGCCCGCAAGGCCCTTGGATAGCACTCATTGTCAGAAGACGTCGTGCGTGGCATTCCATCATCGCCCTAGGGAAGCACACACGATCGGACAACGTCGGGCATGACATGTCATCATCGCCCTTTGGCAGCACACACTGTTGGATGATGTCGGGTGTGGCATGCCATCATTGCCATTGGAAAACATACACAATCATAATACGTCGGACTTAGCATGCCATCATCTCCCTTGGGCAGCACACACAGTTGAAAAACGTGGGGCGTGGCATGACATCATCGCCCTAGGAAAGCACACACAGTCAGAAGGCGTCGAGCATGACATGCCATCATCACCTTTGGACAACACACATTGTCGTACCATATTGGGTGTGGCATGCCTTTATCGCCTTTGGATTGCACACACTGTCAGACGACGTAAGGAGTGGCATGACCGCATGGGACTTGGGCACCATAAATGGCCAGATGACGTCGGACTTGACATGCCATCATCACCCTTGGGTATCACACACAGTTAGATTATGTCGGGCGTTGCATGACCGTATCACCCATAGGCAGCACACATTGTCAGACGACATCGAGCGTTCCATGCCATCATCGCCCTTGGGCAGCACACACAATCAGATGATGTTGGGTGTGGCATGCCATCATCGCCCTTCGGCAGCATACACGGTCAGACAACGTTATGTGTGGGATGTTATCATCACCTTTGGACAGAACACATGGTCGGACGGCATCGAGTGAGGTATGCCATTAATCGCCGATTTTCCAAAAAACCTCTTTTAACCCATTCAATTTTGAATTTCCCACAGTTTTAAAGAAAGTTGTAAACCTTTATTGCTACGATTATGATAAAAGAAAATAGATTTTCGAGTTCGTAATACCTTTGTAACACATCGGAGAATAACAATTTTAGTGTTAAACAATCAATTTTTTGATAAAAAACTTCTATCCCATTTATTTTTACATTTCCCCTAGTTTTGCACACACAGTTGGAAGACGTCGAGCATGGCATGACATCATTGCACTTGGACAGCACACATGATTGTACAATGTCGGGCATGACATGCCATCATGGTCCTTGGGAAGCACACACGTCCGGACGATGTTGGGCGTATAATGACAACATCTCCCTTGGACAGCACACATAGACAGATGATGTCAGCTATGGCATGTTATCATCACCCTTAGACAACAACATGGTTAGATAATGTTGGGCGTGGCATGATCGCGTGGTCCTTAGGCAACACACACGGTCGGACAACGTCGATTATTGCATGCCATCATCTCCCTTGGAAAGCACACACGATTGAAGTACGGCCAATGTGGCATGCCATCATCGCCCTAGTGCAGCACACACGGTCAGACGACGTCGGGTGTGGCATGACATCATCACCTTTTGACAACACACACGGTCGGACGATGTCACGCGTGGCATGCAATCATCACCCTTAAACACCACAAGCAGTCAGAGGACGTAGGGTGTGGCTTGCCCGCATGGGCCTTGGGCCGGATTAATCATCGGACAATATTGTGCGTGACATGCCATTATCTCTCTTGGGAAGCACATACGGTCGGATGATGTCGGGCGTGGCGTGACCGTATGTTCCTTGGGCAACACACATGGTCGGATGACGTAGAGCGTCGCATACCATCATCGCCCTTGGGTAGCACACACAGTCGGATGCCATCGGGCGTGGTATGCCATCATCGCCATTGAATAGAATACACGGTCAAACGCCTCGAGCGTGGCATGACATTATCGCCCTTAGAAAGCATACACGATCAGATGACGTCAAGCGAGGTATGTTATTATTGACCTTGGACAGAACACATGATATGAAGACGTCAAGCGTGGCATCCCTCCAAGGCCCTTGGGCAGCACAAACGGTCGTATGACATAGGGCGTGACATGACCTCATCGCCCTTGAGCAACACACATGATCGGACGATGTCGGGCAAGATATGCCATCGCCGCCCTTGGGAAACACACACGGTCATACGACGTCGGGCGTGGCATGCCATCATTGACATTGGGCTGCACACACGGTCAGACAACGTCGGGAATGGTATGCCATCATCTCGACATCACATACAGTCGGACGACGTCGGGCATGGCATACCATCATCACCCTTGGACTGCCCGTACGGTCAGACGACGTCGCACATGGCATGCCTTCATGTCCCTTAGGTAGCACACACGTATGGACGACGTCGAACATGGCATGCCATTATCGCCCAAGCAACATAAATGGTCAGACAACGTCGGGAGTGGCATGTTATCATCTCCCTTGAAAAGAATACATGGTCGAACGACGTCGAGTGTGGCATTCCATCATCGCCATTGGATAACACGCACGATCGGACTATGTCGGGCCAGGCATGCCATCATGGTCCTTGGGCAGCAAACACGATCGGATGAGTTTGGCCATTGCTTACCAAATTCTAACTTGGATAACACACGTAGAAAGACGACCTCGGGTATGAAAGGTCATCATTGTCCTGGGACAGCGTGCATGGTTTGATGACATCGGGCGTGCCATGATGGCATGGTCCTTGAGAAACACACACAGTCGGACGACGTCGATCTTTGCATGCCATCATCGCTATTGGAAAAAAACCACGATCAGACTATGTCAGGCGTGGCATGCCATCAACGCCCTAGGGCAGCACACACGGTCGGACGCCGTCGAGCATGGCATGCCATCATCATTTTTGGACAACACACACGATCATACGACATCGGGCGAGGCATTCCGTCATCACCCTTGGACTGCACGTACGGTAAGACGATATCGGGCGTGGCATGCCCACATTGGCCTTGGGTAGCATAAACAGTTTGATGACATCGGGCGGGACATACATTCAGTGCCCTTGGGCGGCACACACGGTCGGATTATGTCGAACGTGGCATGGCCTCATGGTCCTTGGGCAACACACAGAGTCGGACGACACTGAACGTTGCATGCAATCATCTCCCTTGGGCAACGACGTTAGGCGTGGCATGCCATCGTCGCCCTAGGGAAGAACACACTGTCGTACGACATCGTGTCCTTCATCTCCATTGGAAAGCATGCACGGTAAGACGACATCAGGCGTGGCATGTTATCATTGCCCTAGCAAAGAACACACGATCGAACGATGTCGGGCGTGGCATGCCCGATGGCCCTTGGGCATCACACACGATCGGATGACGTCGGGCGTGGCATGCCATCATAGTTCTTGGGGAGCACATACGGTCGGACGAAGTCAGGCTTGACATGCCATCATCTCCCTTGGTAAACACACACGGTCGAACTACGTCAGATGTGGCATGCTATCATTGCCCTTAGACAACACATACGATTGGACAATGTTGGGCATGCATGCCCTCATTGCCCTTGGACTGCACACATGGTTGGATGACGTCAGGGGTGGCATGCCTGCATGTCCCTTGGGTAGAACACGGTCAGACACGTTGAGCAGGCAAGCCATCACCGCCCTTAAACATCATACACGATAAGACAACGTCGAGCGTGGCATGTTATCGTCTCCCTTGGACAGAAGACACGGTCGGTCAAAATCGAGCGTGGCATGCCATCATCGCCGATTTTCCATAAAATATCTTTTAGCCAATTCAGTTTTGAATGTCCCCAATTTTGAAGAATATTTTAATTCTTTATTGCTAAGAATCTGATAAAAGAAAATAGATTTTTGAGTTCGGAATACCTTGGTAACACATTAGAGAACTTCAAATTTTAATATTAGATAATTAATTTTATTATAAAAATATTTTATCCTATTCAATTTTTCATTTCCCCTAGTTTTGCACACAAAGTTGGATGACGTCGAGCATGGCATGACATCATCACCTTTGGACAGCACACAAGATAGGACTATTATAAGCATGGTATGCCATCATGGTCCTTGGGAAGCACACACGGTCGGACTACGTTGGGTGTAGAATGCCAACATCGCCCTTGGACAGCACACACAGACAGATGAAGTCACGTATGGAATGTCATCATTGCCCTTGGATAGCACGCACAATTAGATGATGTTGGGCGTGACATAATGGCATGGACCTTGGTCAACACACACGGTCGGACAACGTTGATCGTCGCATTCCATCATCACCCTTGAAAACCACACACGATCGAAGTACATCGAACGTAGCATGCCATCATCGCCCTAGGGCCGCACAAACGGTCGGATTATGTCGGGTGTGGCATCTCTGCATGGTCCTTGGGAATCACACAGAGTCGGACAACATCGATCATTGTGTGCCATCATCGCCCTTGGGCAGCACATACGGTCGGACGTTGTCATGTGTGGTATAGCATCATCACCCTTGGAAGGCATACACGATCGAACGACGTCGGGCGTGGCATGTTACCATCGCCCTTGGACAGAACACACGATCGAATGACGTCGGGTGTGGTATGCCCGCATGGACCTTGGGAAGCACACACATTCAAATGACGTACGGCGTGGCAGCCCATCATAACCATTGGGCATCACACACGATCGAACGAAGTTGGGCGTGACATGCCATTATCTCCCTTGGGCAGCATACACGGCCGGACGACGACGAGCGTCGCATGTCATCATCACTCTTAGATTGAATACATGATTAGACTATGTCAGGCGTGCCATGCCACCATCAACCTTATAATTATTACACGATCACACTATGTCGAGCATGGCATTCCATCATCGCCATTGGGCAGCACATATGGTTGGACAACATCGGGAGTGGCATGCCATCATCTCCTTTGCACAGCACATACGGTTGGACAACGTTGGGCGTGGCATGCCATCATCGCCTTTGGACTGCACACACGGTTGGATGACGTCAGGCGTGGCATGCCCGCATGTCCCTAAGAAAGCACACATGGTCGGACGACGTTGGGCCTGGCAATCCAGCGTTGCCCTTGGACAACATATACGGTAAGACAATGTCAGGCGTGGCATGGTATCATCTCCCTTGGACAAAACACATGGTCGGACGACATCGAGCGTAGCATGCCATCATCGCCGATTTTCCAAAAAACGTCTTTTAACCTAGTCAATTTTGAATTTCCCCTAATTTTGAAGAAAATTGTAAATCTTCATTGCTACGAATCTAATAAAAGAAAATATATTTTTGAGTTTGGTAGCATATCTGAGAATGTCTGTCTTAATATAGATAATCAATTTTATGATAAAAAGCTTTTATCCCATGCAATTTTATATTTCCCTTAATTTGGCACACACAATTGGACGATGTTGAGCATGGCATGACATCATCGCCCTTGGAAAGCACACAAGATCGAACTATGTCGGCATGGTATGCAATCATGGTCCTTGGGCAGCACACACAGTCCGGATGACATCGGGCGTGAATGCCAACATCGCCCTTGGATAGCATACACAAACAGATGACGTTGGGTATGGCATGTCAGTATCGCCCTTGGACAACATTATCAGATGATGTTGGGCGTGGCATGCCCACATTGTCCTTAGAAACTACACACCATCGAAGTACGTCGGACGTGGCATGCCATCATCGCCCTAAGGTAGCACACATGGTCAGACAGCATCGGGTGTGGCATGCCATCATTGCCATTGGACAACATACATGGTAGGATGACATAGGGCGTGGCATACCATCATTGCCCTTGGATTGCATACACGGTCAGACAACATAGGGGGTTGCATGCCCGCATGGGCCTTGGGCACCATAAATGAACGCACGACTTCGGGCGTGACCAGCCATCATCTCCCTTCGGCAACACACACGGTGTCAAATGACGTCGGGCGTTGCAATACTATCATTGCCCTTGGGCAGCCCACACAGTCGGACGACATCGGGCGTTAACTGCCATCAATGCCCATGAATAACATATAGGGTTTGAAGACGTCTAGTGTGGCATGCCATCATCGCCCTTGGATAACACACACGATCAGACTACATCGGGCGTTGCATGTTTTCATCTCCCTATGTAAACACACACGGTGGGATGAATTCAAACATTGCATACCCGCATGGCCTTTGGAAACACACACGGTCGCACGATGTCAGGCGTGGCATGCCATCATCGCCACTGGGCAGCACACACGGTCGGATGATGTCTGGCGTTACATGTCATCATCGCCCTTTGGCAGCACACATGGTCGAAAGACATTGGGCGTGGCATGCCATTATCACCCTTGGACAGCATACCCAATCAGACATTGCCAGGCGTGACATTCCATCATCGCCCTTGGAATGAAAACATGCTAAGACAACGTTGGGTGTGGCCTAACATCATCACCCGTTGAAAGCATACACAGGGTGAGATGACGTCATTCATAACATGCTGTCATCACCATTGAACAGCATAAGCGGTAAAACGACGTCGAGCGTGGCATGTTATCATAGCCCTTGGACTGTACACACGGTCGGACGACGTCAGGCGTGACAATGCAATCATCTCCCTTATGTAGCACACACGGTCAGACAACGTCAGGCGTTAGGTTCCATCATTGTTCTTAGGCAACACACATGGGTGGACTACGTCGGGTGTTGCATGCCATCATTGATCATGGTTGTCGCATTCATACTAATCAAATATCTCTTCTCGATTTTCCTATCGCGTTGTACTAGTCTTTCATTTTTAACTTAATATGGCACGAACCGTATTACCTTTCTAGATTTACATTCATATTATTCTATATAAATAAAAATAATACAATAGTTTTTTAAAAAAAAGTTAACAAAATAAAGGAGATAGCACACATGGTGGGACAACGAATGGCGTGGCATGCCATCATCGCCTTTGGACATCACACACAAACGAATGACGTCGGGTGTGGCATGCTATCATTGCACTTGGAAAGCATACACAATCAGATGACGTGGGGGGAGGTATGTTATCATCGCTCTTGAATAGAAAACACGATAGGAAGACGTCGGGCGTGGAATGCCATCATCGCAAACTGGGCAGCACAGATGGTCGGACGATGTCAGGCATGACATTCCATCATTGCCCTTGGAGGCACACACGGTTAGACGACGTCGGGCTTGGCATGCTATCATAGACCATGGAAAAAAAATGATCAGTCTACGTCGGGTATGGCATGGCATCATTGCCCTTGGACTGCACACACTGTCAAACAACGTCAGGCGTCGCATCCCATCATCTCCCTTGGACAACACATATAGTCGAACGACGTCGAGCATAGCATGCCATCATGGCCCTTGGACTTCACATACGGTCGAACAATGTCGGTCTTGGCATGCCCGTAAGTCCCTTGGGTAGCACACACGTTCGGACGACGTCGAATGTTGCATGCCATTATCGCCCTTGGCCAACATACACGGTTAGACAATGTCAGGCGTGGCATGTTATCATTGCCCTTGAAAAGTTTACATGGTCGGACGACGTCGAGCGTGGCATTCCATCATCACCATTGGATAACACCAATCGGACTACGTCGGGCGTGGCATGCCTTAATGGTCCTCGGGCATCCCACACGCTTGGAAGGCGTTAGGCGTCGCATTCCAACATCGCCCTTGGACAAAAGACGTAGAAAGATGACGTCAGGAATGGCATGTCGATTTCCCTTGGACAACATCCACTGTAAGATGACGTCGGGCGTGGCATGATTGCATGGTCCTTGAGAAAAACACACGGTCGGAAGACGTCGATCGCCGCATACCATCGTCGCCATTGGACAACAACCATGATTAGAGTACGTCGGGCGTAGCATGCCATCATCACCCTAGGGCAGCACACACGGTCAAATAGCATCGAGCATGGCATGCCATCATCTCCTTTGGACAACACACACGGTCGTACGACATCGGGTGACGAATGCCATATTCGCCGTGCGACTATATGCACGATCAGACGACGTCGGGCGTGGCATGCCCACATGGGCCTTGGGCAGCATAAACGGTCGAACGACGTTGGACGTGACATGCCATCATCGCCCTTGGGCAACACACATGGTCGGATTATGTCGATCATGGCATGACCTCATGATCCTTGGGCAACTTACACAGTCGGACGATATTGATTATTGCATGACATCACCGCCCTTGGGCAACACACACAATCAGATGACGTCGGGCGTGGCATGCCATCATCGCCCATGGGAAGCACACACGGTCGAACGACATCGTGCGTGGTATGACATCATTGCCCTTGGAAAGCATACACGGCTGGACGACGTCGGGCGTGGTGTGCTATCATCGCCCTTGGACAGAACACACGATCGAACAACATCGGGCGTGGCATGCCCGCATGGTCCTTAGATAGTAAATACGTCGGATGACGACGCGCATGGCATGCCATCATCGCCCATGCACAAAACATAAGGTCGGACGACGTCGGGCGTGACATGCCATCATCGCCCTTGGGCAGCACACACTGTTGGATGATGTCGGGCGTGGCATGCCAGCATTTCCATGAGTTCAGGTGTCAGATACAACCATCGCCCTTGGACAACACACGTAGAAAGACGACTCGGGTATGGAAAGTCATCATTGCACTTGGACAGCATGCACGGTTGGATAACTTCGGGCGTGGCATGGTGGAATGGTCCTTGATAAACACACAGTCAGACGACATCGATCATCGCATGCCATCATCGCCATTTGAAAACAACCATTATCAGACTATGTCAGGCATGACATGCCATCAACGCCCTAGGGCAGCACACACGGTCGGACGACGTTGGGCATGGCATGCCATCATCTCCTTTGGACAACACACACGGTCGTACGACATCGCGCAAGGCATGCCGTCATCGCCCTTGGACTGCACACACGATCAGATGACGTCGGGCGTGGCATGCCCACATGGGACTTGGGTAGAATAAATAGTCGGACTACGTCGTGTGTGACATGCCATCAACGACCTTGGGCGACACACATGGTCAGATTATGTCGAGCGTTGCATGCCCGCATGGTCCTTGGGCAGCACAAAGAGTCGGATAACATTAAACGTTGCATGACATCATCTCCCTTGGGCAGCACACACAATCGGATGACTTTAGGCGTGGCATGCCATAATCGCCCTAGGGAAGAACACACTGTCATACGATGTCATGCATGGTAAACCATCATCGCTCGTAGAAAACATACACGGTTGGACGACGTCGGGCGTGGCAAGGTATCATCGCCCTACGAAAGAACACACGATCAAACGATGTCGGGCATGGCATGCTCGCGTGGACCTTGGTCGTCAAACACGATTGGATGACGTCGGGCGTGGCATGCGATCATCGCTCTTGGACAGCACACACGGTCGGACGAAGTCAGGCTTGACATTCCATCATCTCCTTTGGGCAGCACACACGATCGAACGACGTGGGATGTGGCATGTTATCATCTCCCTTAGACATCATATACGGTTGGACAATGTTGGGCGTGCATGCCATCATCGCCCTTGGACTGCACACACGGTTGGATGACGTCTTAGGTAGCATACACGCATGTCCCTTGGGCAGCAAATGGTCAGACGACGTTGGGCGTGGTAAGCCATCATCGCCCTTATATAGCATACACGGTTAGTTAACATCGGGCATGTCATGTTATTATCTCCCTTGGACAGAACACAGTCGGACGGCGTCGGGCGTGGAATGCCATTATCGCCATTAGACAACATACACAGTCGGATGATGTCGGGGGTGACATGCCATCATCGCCCTTAGACTACACACACAGTCGGATGACGTTGGGTGTGGCATGCCAGCATGGGACTTGGGCCGGATAAATGGTCGGACAACGTTGTGCCTGACATGCCATCATCTCCCTTGGGAAGCACATACTATCAGATGATGTCGAGCGTGGTATGGCCGCATGGTCCTTGGGCAATACACATGGTCAGATGACGTAGAGCGTTGCATGCCATTATCGCCTTTGGGAAGCAGACACAGTCGGACAACATTAGGTGTGGTATGCCATCATCTCCCTTGGATATTACACACGGTAGGACAACGTTGAGCGTGGCATGCCACTATTGCACTTGGAAAGCATACATAATCAGACGACGTGGGGCGAGGTACGTTATCATCGCCCTTTGACAGAACACACAATAGGACGATGTCGGGCGTTGCCTGCGCGCAAGTCCCTTGGACAGCACTCATGGTTGGATGGCGTCGATTGTGGCATGCCATTATCGCCCCTAGGCAGCACAGACGATCGAACAATGCCGGCCATGACAGGCCATCATTGTCCTTGGGCTGCACACAAGGTTTGACGACGTCGGGCATGTTATGCTATCATCGCCCTTGGAAAGCATACACAATCAGACTACGTCAGGCGTGGCATGAGATCATAACCTTTGGGCTGCACACACGGTAAGATAACGTCTGGCGTGGCATGCCATCATCTCCCTTGGACAACGCATACAATCGGACGAAGTCGGGCATAACATGCCATCATCGCCCCTGGACTGCACATATGGTCGGACAGCGTCGGTCTTGGCATGCCCGCATGTCGCTTGGGTAGCAAACACGTTTGGACGACATCGAACGTGGCATGCAACTATCTCCCTTCGACAACATGCACAGTCAGACAACATCGGGCGTGGCATGTTATCATCGCCCTTGAAAAGATTACATGGTCGGATGACGTTGAGCGTGGAATTCTATCATAACCATTGGATAACACACGATCGGACTACATCGGGCATGACATGACATCATGGTCCTCGAGTAGCACACACGCTCAGAAGCCGTCAGGCGTCGCATGCCAACATTAACCTTGGATAGCACAGGTAGAAAGATGACTTCAAGAATGGCATGTCATCATTACCCTTGGACAACATCAACGGTTAGATGACGTCGGGTGTGGCATGATCACATGGTCCTTTAAAAACACACATGGTCGGACGACGTCGATCGTCGTATGCCATCATCGCCATTGGACAACAACCACGATCAGACTACATCGGGCGTGGCATGTCATCATCGCCCTAGGGCAGCACACAAGGTCAAACGACGTCAAGCATGGCATGCAATCATCTCCTTTGGAAAAAACACACGGTCGGACGACATCGAGCGTGGCATGCCATTATTGCACTTAAAAAGCATACACGATCAGACGACGTGGGGAAAGGTATGTTATCATCGCCCTTGCACAGAACACACAATAGGACGACGTCGAGCGTGGCATGGGCGCAAGGCCCTTTGACAGCACTCATGGTCGGATGACGTCGGGTGTGCATTCCATCATCGCCCTTGGGCAGCACAGACGGTCGGACGATGTCAGACATGACATGCCATCATTGCCCTTGGACAGCACAAACGGTTAAACGACATCAGGCGTGGCATGCTATCATCGCCCTTGAAAAACATACACGATTTTACTACGTCGGGCGTGGCATGGCATTATCACCCTTGGGATGCACACACGGTCAAACAACGTCGGGCGTGGCATGCCATCTTGTCCCTTGGACAACACATACAGTCAGACAACGTCGGGCATAACATGCCATCATCGCCCTTGGACTACACATACGGTCGAAGAATGTCAGTCTTCGCATGTCTGCATGTCCCTTGGGTAGCACCCACATTCGGACGACGTCGAACGTGGCATGCCATTATCGTCCTTGGACAATATACATGGTCATACGTAGTCGGGTGTGGCATGTTATCATTGCCCTTGAACAGAATACATGGTCGAGCGACGTCGAGCGTGGAATTTTATCATTGCTATTAGATAACACACACGATCGGACTACAATGGGCGTGGCATGCCATCATGGTCCTTGGGAAGAACACGCGCTCAGCCGACGTCGACCTTCACATGCCAACATCGAACTTGGACAACAAACATAGAAAGACGACGTCGGGTATGGCATGCCATCATTGCCCTAGAACAGCATGCACGGTTAGATGACGTCGGGCGTGGCATGATTGCATGGTCCTTGAGAAACACACACGATCGATCGACATCAATCGTTGTATGCCATCATTGCCATTGGAAAACAACCAAGATCAGACTACGTCAGGCGTCGCATGCCATCATCGCCCTAGGGCAGCACACACAGTCGAACGGCATCGAGCATGGCATGCCATCATCTACTTTGGTCAACACACATGGTCATACAACATCGGGTGAGGCATCCCATCATCGCCCTTGGACTGCACACACGGTCAGACAACATCGGGCGTTGCATGCCCACATGGGCCTTGGGTAGCATTAACCGTCAAACGACGTCAGGCGTTCTATGACATCATCGCCCTTGGGAAGCACACACGGTCGAATTATGTTGGATGTTGCATGCCCGTATGGTTCTTGGGCAACACACACAGTCAAACAACATTGATCATTACATGCCATCATCACCATTGGGCAGCATACACAATTCGATGACGTAGGGTGTGGCGTGTCATCATCACCCAAGGAAATCTCACACGGTAAGATGACGTCGTCAAGGTATGTCATCATTACCCTTGAAAAGCATACACGGTTGGACGATGTTCGAGGTGGCATGTTATCATCGCCCTTGGATAGAACACACGATCAAATTATGTCGAGCGTGGCATGCCTGCATGGCCCTTAGGCAGCACACACGGTCGGATGACGACGGGCGTGTCATGCCATCAATGCCCCTAGGCAGCACACAGAGTCAGACGACGTCGGGCGTGGCATGCCATCATCGCCCTTAGACAGCACGTACAGTTGGACAACGTTGGGCGTGCATGCCATCATTGCCCTTGGATTGCACACATGGTTGGATGACGTCGGCCGTAGAATGCCCGCATGTCCCCTGGGCAGCACACACGGTGGAACGACATTGGGCGTGAAAAGCCATCATCGCCCTTGGACAGCATACACGATCAGACAATGTGTGGCAAGGCATGTTTTCATCGCCCTTGGACAGAAAACACGGTCGGACGACATCGAGCGTGGCATGCCATCATTGCCGATTTTCCAAAAAATGTGTTTTAACTCATTCAATTTTGAATTTCCGCCAATTTTGAAAAAAATTGTAATTCCATAATGCTACAAATATGATAAAAGAAAAAAGATTTTTGAGTTTGGAATACCTTGGCAGCACATCAGAGAATGTCATTTAAAATGTTTGATAATCAATTTTATGATAAAAAGTTTTTATCCCCTTCAATTTTACATTTCCCCTAGTTTTGCACACACAGTTGGACAACGTCGAGCATGGCATGAAATCATCGCCCTTGGACAGTACACAGGATAGGACTATGTTAAGCGTGGCATGCCATCATGTTCTTTGGGCAGCACACACAGTCGGACAAAGTTGGGTGTAGAAAACCAACGTCGTCCTTGGACAACACACAGAGACGGATGACACCGGGTATAGCATGTTATCATCGCCTTTGGATAGAATGCACGGTTAGATGATGTTGGGCGTGACATAATCGCATTTACCTTGGTCAACACAAACGGTCGGACAATGTCTATCATCGTAAGACATCTTCGCCCTTGGAAACCACACACGATCTAGTACGTCGGACGTGGCTTGTCATTATCGCCCTTTGAAACCACTCTCGGTCGGAAGGCGTTGGGTGTGGCATGCCTTCATAACCTTTGAAAGACACACACGGTTGGAAACATCGGGCTTTGCATGCCATCATCGCCCTTAGACTACACACACGGTCGGACGATGTCGTGTGTGACATGCCATCATCTCCCTTGGGCAACACATACGGTCGGATGATGTCAGGCGCGGCATTCCCGCATGGTCCTTAGGAAACACACACAATCGGATAACGTAGAGTGTCACATGCAGTCATCACCCTTGGGAAGAACACACAATCAGACGACATCGGGCCTGGTATGCCATTATCACCCTTGAGCAGTACACACGGTCAGACGACGTCGGGCGAGGTATGTTATCATCGCCCTTTGACAGAACACACGATCGAACGACGTCGAGCGTGGCATGCCTGCAAGTCCCTTGGGTAACACACACGATTGGATGACGTCGGGCATGGAATTCCATCATCGCCCTGGGGTAGCACACACGGTAGGACGACGTCAAGCATGACTTGCCAGCATCGCCCTTTGGAAGCACACACTGTTGGATGATGGCAGGCGTGGCATGCCACCATTGTCATTAGAAAACATACACAATCATAATACATCGGGGTTTAGCATGCCATCATCTCCCTTGGGAAGCACACTGGGTTGAAAAACACCAGGCGTGGCATGACATCATCGCCCTAAGAAAGCACACAGAGTCGGAAGGCGTTGAGCATGACGTGCCATCATCGCCTTTGGACAGCACACACGGCCGTACCATATTTGGTGTGGCATGCCTTTATCGCCTTTGTATTACACACACTGTCAGACGATGTCAGCGTGGCATGACCGCATGGGCCTTGGGCACCATAAATGGCCAGACGACGTCGAACTTCACATGCCATCGTCACCCTTGGGTATCACACATGGTTGGATTATGTCTGGCGTGGCATGACAGTATCACTCATAGGAAGCACACATGGTCGGACGACATTGAGCATTCCATGCCATCATCTCCCTTGGGCATCACACACAATCAGATGACGTTGGGTATGGCATGCCATCATCGCCCTTGGGAAGCATACACGGTCAGACAGCGTCATGTGAGGCATGTTATCATCGTTCTTGGACAGAACACACGGTCGGACGACATCGAGCGAGGTATGCCATCATCGCCAATTTTCCAAAAAACCTCTTTTAACCCAATCAATTTTGAATTTCCCCCAATTTTAAAGAAAATTATAAATATTTATTGCTACAAATATGATAAAAGTAAATAGATTTTGGAGTTCGGAATACCTTGGTAACACATCTGAGAATAACAATTTTAGTGTTAGACAATCAATTTTTTGATAAAAAACTTTAATCCCATTCAATTTTACATTTCCCCTACTTTTGCACACACAGTTGGAAGACGTCGAGCATGGCATGACATCATTGCCCTTGGACAGCACACATGATAGGACTATGTCGGGCATGGCATGCCATCATGGTCCTTGGGCAGCACACACGTCCGGACAATGTTGGGCGTATAATGACAACATCGCCCTTGGACAACACACACAGACAGATGACGTCAGTTATGTAATGTTATCATCGCCCTTACACAGCACACATGGTTAGATGACGTTGGGCTTGGCATGATCGCAGGGTCCATAGGCAACACATACGGTCGGACAACGTCGATCGTTGCATGCCATCATCGCCCTTGGAAACCACACATGATTGAAGTACTTCCAACGTGGCATGCTATCATCGCCCTAGTACAACACATACGGTCAGACGGCATCGAGCGTGGCATGAAATCATCACCTTTCGACAACACACACAGTCGGATGATGTCAAGCGTGGCATGCCATCATCACCCTTAGTCTGCACAAGAAGTCAGAGGACGTAGGGCGTGACTTTCCTGCATGGGCCTTGGGTCGGATTAATGATCGGACAATGTTGTGCGTGACATGCCATCATCTCTTTTGGGCAGCACATACGGTCGGATGATGTCGGGCGGGGCATGACCGCATGTTCTTTGGACAACACACATTGTCGGATGACGTAAAGCGTCGCATGACATCATCGCCCTTGGTCAGCACACAGTCGGATGACATCGGGCATGGTATGCCATCATCGCCATTGAACAGCATACACGGTCAAACGCCTCGAGCATGGCACGTCATTATCGCCCTTAGAAAGCATACACGATCGGACGATGTCAGGCGAGGTATGTTAGAATTGACCTTGGACAGAACACACGATATAACGACGTCGGGCGTGGCATCCCCGCAAGGCCCTTGGGAAGCACACACGATCGAATGACGTAAGGCGTGGAATCCCCGCAAGGCCCTTGGGATGCACACACGATCGGATGACGTAGGGCGTGGCATGACATCATCACCCTTGGGCAACACACACGGTAGGACGACATCGGACAAGATATGCTATCATCGCCCTTTGGGCA
>JAKWIX010000083.1:0-63896 GCA_027704785.1 Solanum chmielewskii
GGAAATGGGCATCTAACGCCCAACGTCGTCCGACCGTGTGTGCTGCCCAAGGGCCATAATGGCATGCCTCACCTAACGTTCTCCAACCGTATATGTTGTCCAATTGCGATGATGGAATACCACGTCGAAGTCGTCCCACCGTGTGTGTTGTCCAAGGGAAAAGATGGCATGTCACGCCCGACGTCATCCAACCGCTTGTGCTTTCCAATGGTGCTGAAGGCATAGAACGCACGATCTCGTCCCACCATGTATTTCGTACAAAGGCAATGAAGGCATCCCAGGCCTGACGTCATCCAATAATGTGTGACGCCCAAGGGTCATGCAGGAATGCCACGCCCGACATCGTATGATTGTTTGTGATTTCCAAGGGCGATGATAACCTGTAATGCCCGACATCGTCCCATCGTGTATACTTTCCAAGGGTGATGATAACATGTCACACCCAACGTAGTTTTGACCATGTATATTGTCCAAGTGCAATGATCACATTGAACGCCCATCGTCGTCAGACTATATGTGTTGCCCAAGGGCGTTATAGCACTACTAAGGCTGACTTAGTCCGATCGTGTGTGCTTTCCAATGGAGATGATAACATGTAATTCCTGACGTTGTCAAATTGTGTAATCTATCAAAGGGCGATGATTACATTATAAACCCGACATCGTGCGACCCTGTGTATGCTTCCTAAGGGCGATGAATGCCTGCCACGCCTAACGTTGTTCAACTCATTCCAAGAGCGATGATGGCATGCCACGCCCGACGTAGTTCTACCGTACATGCTATCCAAGGGGGATGATAGCATGCCACGCCCGATGTAGTACGACCATGTGTGTTGTTCAAGCGGCATGATGGCATGCCACGCTAGACTTCATCCGAATTTGTATGAAGCACAAGGGCGATGATCGCATGCCACGCCCAAAGTCGTCCGTCGGTGTGTGCAATTTAAAGGTGATGAATATATGCCATGCCCAATGTTTTACCACTGTGTGTGCTATCCAAACTCGAAGATGGCATGTCACACCTGACGTTGTTCGACCGCATGTGCTGCCCAAGGTGATTATGGAATGCCATTCCTTACATCGTTCCACTGCATGTGCTGCCTAATGGCAATGATAGTAAGCCACGCCGGACTTCATCTTATCTTGTGTAATGACAAGGGGCCATAAGAGCATGCCACGCCCGACTTCATCCGATTATGTGTGTTTTAAAAGGGCGATAATAACATGCCACAACCGACGTCATCTAATTGTGAATGCTTTCATAGGGCGATGATGGCATGGCACGCCTAACGTCATTCTACTATGTGTGCATTAGATTAGTAATGATGGCGTTGCAATGGCTGACATCGTGCGACCGTGTATGCTTGCCAAGAGCAATGACGGCATGCCACGCCTGACGTAGTCTAACCATTTATGTTGTCAAAGGGCGATGATGGCATGTCACTCTCGATGTCCTTCACCATGTGTGCTGTAAAAGGGCGAAGATGCCATGTCACATCCGACATCATCTGACGACGAGTGCTGCCAAAGGGAAATGATGGTATGCTATGTTCGATATCATCCGACCCCGTGTTCTGACAAAGGGCCATAAGGCCATGCCACGCCTGACATCATTCGTGTGTGTTGTCCTACGGCAATGATAACATGCCACACACAATGTCAATCGATCGTGTATGATTTCTATGGGCGATGATTACATGCCACTCTTGATATAGTCCGACCGTGTATGATTTCCAAAGGCTATAATGACATTTAACTGCCGATGTCCATGACACTGTGAGCTGCCCAAAGGCCATTATAGCGTTGCCATGCCCGATGTAGTGCGATCGTATGTGTTGTCCAAGGACGATTATAATATGCCATGCCTGACATTGTCCGACCATGTATGCTTTCCAAGAGCGATGATGGCATGCCAAGCCCAACATTGTCCAACCATATGTATGCTTCCCAAGGGCGACGACAACCTGCCACGCCCGACGTAATCCGACCATGTGTGCTGTCCAAGGGCCATGTTAGCATGCCACACTCGACGTCATCCGACCGTGTATTCTTTCCAAGGGTGATGATGACATGCTATGTCTGATGACGTTCAACAATGTTTGCAGGATAGGGCAAAGATGGTATGGCACGCCTGATGTCGTTCGACCGTGTGTCTTGCCTAATGGGGATGGCATGCCTAGCCAAACGTCATTTAACCGTGTGTGATTCCCAAGGGCCATGCGTACATGCCATGCCCGACATCATCCGATCATGAGTGGTGTTAATGAACGACAATAACATGCCATGCCTAACGTCATCCAATCATGTGTGTTATCAATGTGCGATGATAACATGCCACGCCTGATGTCGTCCAATCGTGTCTGCTTTTCAAGGGCGATGATCGCATGCCAAACCCAACGTAGTCTGACCGTGTGTGCATTCCAAGAGAGATAATGGCATTCCATGGGCGACGTCATCTCACCGTCTGTGTTGTCTAAGAGCAATGATGGCATCTTACGCCCGATGTTGTTTGACCGTTTGTGCTGCACAAGGGTAATAATGGCATTTCACACACGACGTCGACTATCCATGTGTGTAGTCAAAGGCGATGATGGCATGCCACGTCGACGTTGTCCTACTGTGTGTGTTGTCCAAAGGAAAATGATAACATTTGATGCCCAATGTCGTCTGATTGTTTATGCTATCCAGCGGCGATGATAGATTTGGCAAATGTTGTCTAACCGTGTGTGCTGGCCAAGGGCAACGATTGTTGCCATGCAAGACGTCGTTTGACAAGCTGTGCTGGCAACGTCAATGAGGGAATGCACGCGAGATGTCGTCCGACCACGTGTGCTGCACAATTGAGATGATGGATTTCCTTGTCCGACGTCATTTTACCGTGTTTGTTGTCTAAGAGAAATGATTGCTTCTTATACCCGACGTTATTCGACCGTGTGTGCTGCACAAGGGCAATAAAGGCATGTCACACACGACGTCGCCATCCACGTGTCTAGTCAAAAGGCGATGATGGCTTGACACGTCGACGTCGTCCTACCATGTGTGTTGTCTAAAGGGCAATGATGAAATTTGATGCTCGACGTCGTCCGACCGTTTATGCTACCCTAGGGCGATGATAGAATTGGAAAACACATCTAACTGTGTGTGCTGGGTAAGGGCCACGATGGAATGCCACACTAGACGTGGTTTGACCGGGTGTGCTGGCAAAGGTCCATGAGGGCATGCCACGTCCACCGTTATTCGACCGTTTGTGCTTCCTAAGGGCCATGCGGGCATGCCACGCCTGACGTCGTACGATCATGTGTGCTTTCCAAGGAAGATGATAACATGTCATGGCCGATGTCGTCCGATTGCATGGCTGCCTAATATAGATAATTTCATGCCACGCCCAACATCATCCGTTCGTGTGTGCTACCAAAGGGCTAAGATGCACGCCACGCTTGACGTCATCCGTCCATGTGTGCAGCCGAAAGGCGATGAGACATGAACCATCGTCGTTGTCCTATTATGTGTTCTTTCCAATGAGCAATACTGGATGGAATTAAACGCCTTATATTTTCCGACCATGTGTGCTACCAAAGGGAGATTCTAACATTACAACACCCAACGTCGTCTAAGCGTGTGTGCAGTCCAAAGGCAATGATAAGATGTCACTCCGGACTTCATTCGACCGTGTATACTTTCCAAGTGCGATGATGGCAAGGCATGCTCGAGATCGTCCATCCAAGTGTATGCTGTCCAAGGGTGATGATGGCATGCAACGCCTGATGTCATCCCACCATGTGTGTTGTCCAAGGGCGAAGATGGCATGTTACGCCTGACGTCGTTCGCCTTCATGTGCTGCCCAATTGAGATGATGGTATGCCACGTCATACCGTATGTGCTGCCGAATGGTGATGATAGCATGTCACGCCCGACGTCATCTGAACGTGCGTACATTCCAAGAGCGATGATTGCATTGCCACGACCGACATCATTTGATCGTGTGTCCTTCAAAAAGGCCATGATGGCATGCCACGCCTGACGTAGTCCGATCGTGTATGTTGTCTAAGGGCGATGATGGCTTGGCATGCCCACGTCGTCCCACTCTGTGTACTGTCCAAGGGCGAAGATTGCATGGCACGCCAAACGTTCCCCGACCGTGTGTGCATCCCAATGGCGAAGATGGCATTCCATGCCCGATGTCATATGACCGTGTGTGCCGCCCAAGCTCCATACGGGAATGCACCGCCCGACGTTGTCCAATCGTGTGCACATTCCAAGGGCGATGATAACATGCTACGCCTAACGTCGGTCGATCGTGTATGCTTCTAAGGAAGATTATTACATGACATAACCGACGTACTCCAACCGTTTATGCTGTCCAAGGGAAATGATGGCATTAAACGCTCGACGTCGTCCAACCTTGTGTGCTGCCCAAGGGTGATTATATCTTTGCTACGCCAGATGTAGTGCGGTCGTGTGTGTTGTCCAAGGGAGATGATAACATGACATGCCTGACGTCTTCCAATCGTGTATGCTCTTCCAATGGCGATGATGGAATGCCACGTCCGACATTGTTCGACCCTTTGTATACTTCCTAAGGCTGACGATGGCCTACCACGCCCGACGTAGTCCGACCGTGTGTGCTGTCCAAGGGCGATGATAGCAAGGCACGCCCGACGTTGTCCCATCGTGTTTACTATGCATTGGCAAAGAAGGCATGTGACGCCTGACGTCCTCCGACTGCGTGTGCTGTCCAATACTGATGATGGTATGCCATGCTCGACATCGTCCGACCATGTTTGCAAAATTAAGGGAAATGTTAAATTGAACGGGATAAAACCTTTTAATCATAAAATATATTATCTAACAATATATTTGACATTCTCAGATGTGTTACCAAGGTATTTCGAACTCAAAAATCTATTTTCTTTTATATGAATCATAGCAATAAAGCATAACAACATTCTCCAAAATTGGGGAAATACAAAATTGAATGGGTTAAAAGATGTTTTTTGGAAAAATGACTCGTCCAAACGGCCTATTATGATTTGTTCTGTATATGTCAAAAAATTAACCATATCGAGATAAATATTTACCTAAATCTGACATATGAGTCAAAAGTTATGGCCGCTTGAAATTACACAAATTTACAACTACTTTTTTTGAGCTTCAACCTTTGATTTAGTGAAACTTCAAAAGAATGGAACATTGCGCTCGAATATCCGTTTGACACAATTTTGTTTTTATTCTGCATATTTTTGAGATCTACTTTGTCATATCCATAATTTGGTTAACTTCTTTTTAAAAAAATATTAATATATATTCATTTATATAGAATAAGATAAATGTAAAAATAGAAAAGTAATATGTTTCGTGTCGTATTAAGTTAAAATTTAAAGTCTAGTACAACACGGTGGGAAAATCTAGAAGATATATTAGATTAGTACGAATGGAAACACCATGATAGATAATGACATGCCACGCCCGACATATTCCGATCGTCTGTGCTGGCCCAAGGAAATGATGGCATCAAACGCTCGACGTCGTTCCACCGTGTGTGCTGCCTATGTGCGATGATAGCATGCCACGCCCGATGTCGTCATACAGTGTGTTCTGCCCAAGGGCCATGATCTTATGCCAAAACCGATGTAGTTTGATCTTGTGTGATGTCCAAGGGCGTGATGGCATTTCCACGAAAGACATCATTTGACTGTATGTTCTTACCATCAGCGATGATGGCATGGCATGCCCAACGTCGTTCAACCTTGTGTATGTTGTCCAATTGCGATGATGGCATACCATGGGTTACATCATCCGACCGTGTGTTCATTCCAAGGGCGATGATGTCATGCCACGTCTGACGTAGTTCTACCATATATGCTATCCAAGGGTGATGATTGCATACCATGCCCGACGTAGAATAACTGTGTGTGATTTTCAAGCGTCATGATTGCATGCTACGCTAGTCTTCATCTGACTGTGTATTCCTCACAAGGGCGATGATTGCATGCCACACCCGACGTCGTTCGTCTGTGTGTGCAATCCAAAGGCACTGATGGCATTTAACGCTTCACAACGTCCGACACAGTGTGGTGTCCAAGGGCGATGATATCATTACAATGCCGAACGTCGTTCGACAGAGTATGTTGTCCAAGGGAGATGATGGTATGCCACGCCCGACGTTATTCTACCCTGTCTATGTTGTTCAAAGGCGATGATG
Source organism: Solanum chmielewskii (assembly GCA_027704785.1). NCBI lineage: Eukaryota > Viridiplantae > Streptophyta > Magnoliopsida > Solanales > Solanaceae > Solanum > Solanum chmielewskii. The sequence goes on from JAKWIX010000083.1 coordinate 6,202, forward strand.
GCCTGCCACGCCCGTCGCCGTTCGAACATATATTCTGGCCAAGGGCCATGATGACATGCCTCGCCTGACGTTCTCCAACCCTATATGTAGTCCAAGTGCGATGATGGAATACAACACTGAAGTCGTCCCACCATGTGTGCTTTCCAAGGGCAAATATGGCATATCACGCCTGACGTTATCAGATTGCTTGTGCATCCCAATGGCGATGATGGCATAGCACACACGATCTCGTCCCACCATGTATGTTGTCATAAGGAGATGATTGCATCCCACGCCTGACGTCATCCAACCATGTGTGCTACCCAAGGGCCATCCGGGCATGCCACGCCTGACATCGTGCAATCGTCTGTGATGTCCAAGGGCGATGATAACCTATAATGCCCAACTTTGTCCAATTTTGTATACTTTCCAAGGGTGATGATAACATGTCATACCCGACGTAGTCCGACCTTGTATATTTTCCAAGTGCAATGATAACATTTAACGCTCGTTGTCGTCCGACTGTATGTGCTGTCCAATGGCAATTATAGCACTGTCAAGGCTGACGTAATCCGATCGTGTGTGTTGTCCAAGGGAGATAAAAACATGTCATTCCTGACGTCGTCCAACTGTGTATTCTATCAAAGGGCAATGATTACATTATAAGTCAGACATCGTGCGACCCTTTGTATGCTTCCTAAGGGCAATGAATGCCTACCACGCCTAACGTAGTCCAACTGTGTGTATGTTGTCCAATTGCAATGATGGCGTACCATGCCTGACATCATCCAACCGTGTGTTCATTCTATGGGTGATGATTTCATGACACGGCTGAGGTAGTTCTACTGCATATGTTATTCAAAGACGATGATAGCATGCCACGCCCGACGTAGTATGACTGTGTGTACTGTTCAAGTGTCATGATGGCATCCCACGATAGACATCATTCGACTGTGTATGCAACACAAGGGAAATGAGCACATGCAACGCCCAATGTCGTTCGTCCGTGTGTGAAATCCAAAGGCGAAGATGGCATGCCATGTCGCTGTCATCCGACCGTCTGTACTGTCCAATAGGCAATGATGGCATTGGAGTTCGACCATGTATTCTATACAAGGGTAATGATAACATTCCATGACCATGTATGCTTCCCATGGGAGATGAATGTCTGCCATGCCTGACGTAGTTCTACCCTGTGTGCTATGCAAAGACCAAGATTGAATGCCACACTCGACGTCGTCTGACCATTTATGCGGTCCAAAGGGCGATGAAAGCAAGCAAAGCCCGACATCGTTTGACCCTCTGTGCTTCTAAGGGATATCATTGCATGTCATGCCCAACGTCATTCGAACGTGTGTGCTGCATTAGGACGATAATGGCATGCCACGCTCGACCTCATCCAACTATGTGTGCTGCCAAATGGCCATGTGAGCATGCCACACCCTACATGATCCAATTGTGTGTTCAATCCAAGGGCGATGATAACATGCTACGCTTGAAATCGTCCATCACTATGTATGCTGTCCAAGGGTGTTGATGGCATGATACACCTGATGTCATCCCATCATGTGTGTTGCCTAAGGGCGAAGATGGCATGTAACGCCTGACGTCGTCCGACTGCGTGTGCTGCCCAATGGAAATGATGGTATGCCACTTCTGACTGTATGTGCTGCCGAATGGTGATGATGGCAAGCCACGCCTGATGTCATCTAACCATTTGTGCTTCCAAAGATCCATGCGGGCATGCCATGCCCGAAGTTGTCCGTTCTAAAATGTATTAATATATCTTTATTTATATAGAGTAATATAAATGTTAAACTAGAAAAGTAATATTCTTCGTGCCGTATTAAGTTAAAAATGAAACACTTGTACAACACGAGAGGAAAATCTAGAAGATATATTAGATTAGTTCGAATGCGATAACCATAATCGATAATGGAATGCCACGCGCGGCATATTATGATCGTCTGTGCTGCCCCAGAGAAATGGTCATCTAACGCCCGACGTCGTCCAACCGTGTGTGCTTCCAAAGTGAGATGATAACATGCCACACCCGATGTCATCTGACCTTGTGTGCTGCCCAAGGGACATGATCTAATGCCAGAACTAATGTAGTCCGATCGTGTGTGCTATCTAAGAGCGTGATGGCATTGCTACTGTAGACATCATCAGACCGTGTGTGCTTACCATGGGACATGATGGCATGGCACGTCCAATGTCGTCTGACCGTGTATGCTATCCAAGGGCGATGATTTATGCCACGCCCGACGTCGTTCGACCTTCTTTATGTTTTCCAATTGCGATGATGGCATACCATGGTTGAGATCATCCGATTATGTGTTCATTCCAAGGACGATGATGGCGTGCCACGCCCTACGTAGTTCTACCATATATGATATCAAAGGGAGATGATGGCATGCCACGCCCGACGTAGTACGACTGTATGTGTTGTTCAAGCGCCATGATGGCATGCGACGCTAGAATTCATTCGACTGTGTATGTTGCACAAGGGCGATGACTTCATGTCGTGCCCGACGTCGTCTGTCTTTGTGTGCAATCCAAAGGCAAATATAGCATGCCATGTCGATGTCGTCCGACCATGTTTACTGTCTAAAGGGCATTGATAGAATTTAACGGGTGACGACGTCCGACTGTGTGTGGTGCCAAAGGCCGATGATAGCATTACCATGCCCAACGTCGTCCGACCGTGTGTGTAGTACAAGGGCGATGATAACATGCAAAGCCCAACATCGTCCACTGGGTATGTTCTCCAAGGGCGATGATGGTATGCCACGCCAGACGTTATAAGACCCTGTCAATATTGTTCAAGGGGGATGATGGCCTTCCACGCTCGACGTCGTTCGAACGTGTGTTCTAGCCAAGTGCCATGATGGCATGCCTCACCTGACGTTTTCTAACTGTATATGCTGTCCAAGTGCGATGATGGATTAACATGCGGAAGTCGTCCCACCGTGTGGGTTGTCCAATGGCAAAGATGGCATGTCACACCCGATGTCATCCGACTGCTTGAGATTCCCAATGGCGATGATTGAATTGCACGCACGATCTCGTCCCACTATATATGTTGTCCAAAGGCGATGATGGCATGCCACGCCTGACATCATCCAACCATGTGCGCCGCCCAAGGGACATGCGGGGCATGCCACGCCCGATATCGTACGATTGTTTTTGATTTCCAAGGGTGATGATAACTTGTAACGCCCGACATCGTCCAATCGTGTATACTTTTCAAGGGTGATGATAGTATGTCACACCTGACGTAGTTCGACCATGTATATTTTCCAAGTGCAATGAACACATTGTATGCCTGCCACAACTGATGTAGATTAACCGTGTGTATGTTGTTTAATTACGATGATGGCATGACATGCCTAACATCATCCGACAGTGTGTTTAATCCAAGGGCGATGATGGCAGGCCACGCCCGACGTAGTTCTACCGTATATGGTATCCAAGGGCGATGATAGCATGCCACGCCCGACGTAGTACGACCTCTGTGCTTTTCAAGCGCCATGATTGCATGCCACGCTAAACTTCATCCGATTGTGTATGCAGCACAAGGGCGATGATCGCATGCCACGCCATACGTCGTCCGTTGGTATGTCCAGTCCAAACGCGATGATGGCATTCCATGTCGACGCCATCCGACCGTGTGTACTGTCCAAAAGGAAATGTTGCATAACGCCCGATGACATCCGACTTTGTGTGGTGCCCAAGGGAGATGATAGCATTGCCATTCCAAACCTCGTCAGATGGTGTGTGCATTCCATGGTCGATGATAACATGCAACATCCAAAATCGTCCGACTGTGTATGTTGTAAAAGGGCGATGATTGTATGCCACGCCCGATGTTATTTGACTATGTCTATGTTGTTCAAGGTTGATGATGGCCTTCCATGCCCAACGTCGTTCGACCGTGTGTTCTGGACAAGGTCCATAATGGCATGCCTCGCCTGACGTTCTCAAACCGTATATGTTGTACAAGTGCGATGATGGCATACCACGCCGAAACTGTCCCACTGTGTGTGTTGTCCAAGGGCAAAGATGGCATGTCATGCCCGACGTCATCCGACCGCGTGTGCTTCCCAATGGAAATGATGGCATAGCACACACGATCTCGTCACACAATGTATTTTTTCCAAAGGCGATATTGGCATCCCACGCCTAACGTCATCCAACCATATGTGCCGCCCAAGGGACATGCATGCATGCCACGCCCAACATCCTCTGATCGTGTGTGATGTCCAAGGGCAATGATAACATGTGATGCCCGACATCGCCCAATCGTGTATTCTTTCCATGGGAGATGATAACATCTCACACCCGATATAGTTCGACCATGTATTTTGTCCAAGGGCATTGATCAGTTTTAACGCCCGTCGTCGTCCGATTGTGTGTGCTGCCCAAGGGCGATTATAGCATTTCCAAGGTTGACGTAGTTCGATCGTGTGGGCTGTCCAAGGGAGATAATATCATTTCATTCCTGACATCGTCTGAGCGTGTATTCTATCGAAGGGGGATGATAACATTCCATGACCATGTATGCTTCCCAAGGGCGATGAATGCATGCCATTCCTGATGTTGTCTGACCGTGTGTGTTATGCAAGGGCAATGATGGCATGCCATGCTCAACATCATCTTACCATGTAAGTTGTCCAAAGGCGATGATGATATTCCACGCCCAATGTTTTACCAGTGTGTGTGCTATCCAAAGTCAAAGATTGCATGTCACACTTGACGTTGTGCTGCCCAATGGTCATTGAGGAATGCCATGCCATACGTCGTCCCACAACAAGTGCTGCGTAATGGTGATGATGGTAAACTACGCCAGACTTCATCTAATCGTGTGTGATTCCTAGGGGTCATAAGAGCATGCCACACCCGACTTCATCCGATTGTATGTATTGTCAAAGGGCGATGATAGCATGCCACAACCGACGTCATCTAATTGTGAATGCTTTTCTAGGGCGATGATGGCATGGCACGTCTAACGTCATTCGACCGTGTGTGCATTGAATGAGCAATGATGGCGTTGCAATGTCCCACATCGTGCGACCGTGTGTGCTTGCCAAGAGCAATGATGGCATGACACGCCTGACATAGTCTGACTGTGTATGTTGTCAAAGGGCAATGATGGCATGCCACGGCCGACGTCGTTCACCATGTGTGCTATCCAAGGGAGATGGCATGACACGTTTTACATCGTCTGATGATGAGTGCTACCCAATGAAAATGATGGTATGCTATGTTCGACATCATCCGACCATGTGTTATGGAAAAGGGTCATGCGGCCATGCCACGCCTGACATCATCCGATCGTGTGTGCTGTCCTAGTGCAATGATAACATGCCACACACAATGTCATTCGATCGTGTATGATTTCTAAGGGAGATGATAACATGTCACACTCGATGTAGTTCGACCGTGTATGTTGTCCAAGGGCAATGATGACATTTAACGGCCGATGTCAGCTGACATTGTGTGCTTCCCAAAGGCCATTATAGCTTTTCCACGCCCGACGTAGTCCGATCATGTATACATTCCAACGGTGATGATGACATGTCACGCCCGCTGCCGTCCCACAATGTGTGTAGTATAAGGGCAAAGATAGTATGTCACGACTAAGGTCGTTCAACTTTGTGTCTTGCTAATGGAGATGATTGCATGCCACGCCAAACATCATCCGACTGTGTGTGCTTCCCAACGGCCATGCAGGCATGCCATGCCCGACGTCATCCAATCATGTTTGGTGTTAATGAACAACGATAACATGCCATGCCTAACGTTGTCCAATAATGTGTGCTGTCAATGTGCGATGATCACATGACACGCCTTATGTCGTCCGATCATGTATGCTTTTCAAGGGCGATAATGGCATGCAACACCCGACGTAGTCTGAACGTTTGTGAATTCCATGAGAGATAATGGCATTGCCACGACCGACGTCATCTGACCGTCTCTGTTTCCCAAAGTCCATGATGGCACGCCACGCGTGACGTAGTCCGATCGTGTGAGTTGACCAAGGGCGATGATGGCATGCCACACTTGACATCATCCTACCGTGTGTGAAAAATTAGGGTAAATGTAAAATTGAATGGGATAAAAGCTTTTTCTCATAAAATTTATTATCTAACATTAAAATTGACATTCTCAGATGTGTTACCATGGTATTTCAAACTCAAAAATTTATTTTCTTTTATAGGATTTGTAGAAATAAATAATTACAATTTTCTTTAAAATTGAATGGGGAAAAGGACGTTTTTTGAAAAATCGGCTAATCCAAACTGCACTTGCAGGTTTGTTCACATAAATCTCAAAAATTTATCCATATTGAGAAAAAAAAATTCATCAATCGGACATCAAGGGTGATGCCACGCTTGACGTCAAGGGTGATGCCACGCTTTGATTTGGTGAAACATCAAGGGTGATGCCACGCTTGACGTCGTCTAACAGTGTGTGCTGCTCAAGTGCGATGATGGCATGCCATGCCCGACATAGTGCGATCGTGTGTGCTCTCTAAGGGTGATGATGGCATGCCATGCTCGATGTCGTCTGACCATGTGTGCTGTCCAAAGGCGAGATGGCATGCCTTCAATAGGCGTCGCCTGACCATGTATGCTTAAGAAGTACAATGATAGCATGTAATACTCGACGTCATCCGACATTGTTTATTGCGGGCCATTTGGGCATGCCACGCCCGATGTCGTCCTACTATATGTGCAGTACAAAGGCGTTGGGCCATTCCACACTCGATGTCGTCCGACCGTGTGTGCTTCCAAGGACCATGTTGGCATGCCACGCCTAATGTCGTATGATTGTGTGTGTTGTCCATGGGCGATGATGACATCTAAATCCCAACATCGTCCGACCGTTTGTGTTGTACAAGGGCGATGATGGCATGTCACTCACGACATTGTGTGTCCGTTTGTACAACACAAATGCAATGTTGTCATTCCTGGTCGATGTCGTCTGACCGTGTGTGCTATACAAAAGGCAATAATGGCATTTAACGCCCTATTTCGTCAAGCTGTGTGTGCTGCCCATGGCGATGATAGCATTGCCACACCGAATGTTGTCCGAACGTATGTGGAGTCCAAGCCTAACGTCATCCGTCTATGTGTATACTATCCATGGGCGATGATTGCCTTTCACGTCCTTCGTCGTCATATTGTGTGTGCTGGCTTAGGGCCAGGATGGAATATTACGCTCGATGTAGTCCGACCATGTATGTTGTCCAAGGACGATGATTACATGGCACGCCTGACGTCTTCCTATCATGTGTGATGTCCATGGGAGATGATGGCATGTCATGCTTGACGTCATTTAACCATGTGTACTGCCCAATTTCGATGATGGTATGCCATGAGCGATGTCATCCAACCGTGTGTGCTACCCAAGGGCCATGTGGGCATGCCACGCCTAATAATGTCAAATCGTTTGTGCTGTCAGAGGGAAATGATAACATGCCACGACCGACGTCATATGATTATGTATTCTTTGCTGGGGCGATGATGGAATGTCAAACTCGACGTCAACCGACCGTGTGTGCATTCAAAGGCCGATGATGGCATTGCCCCAGACGATGTCGTCCAACTGTGTATGCTTCTCAAAGGCCATGATATCATGACACGGCGAACGTAATCTGATAGTTTGTGTTGTCAAAAGGCGACAATGGCATTTCCATGACTTACATCGTCAGACTGTGTGCGCTGACCATGGGCGATGATAACATGCTACACCTAAGGTCGTACGACCGTCTGTGCTGTCCAAAGGCAAGGATGGCATGCCACGCCTGACAAAATACAACAGTGTGTGATACCCAAGGGCCATGGTGTCAGGACATGCCCGATATCCTCCGATTGTGTGTTCATTCCGAAGGAGAAAATCACATTCCACACTCGACGTAGTCCGACTATGTATGTTGTTCAAGGGAGATTATGGCATGCTAAGCCCGACATCATCCGACTCGGTATTCTTTCATAGGACGATGATGGCATGCCACGCCCGGCGTCGTATGACCATGTGTGCTGCCCAAGGGCGATGATGGAATGTCATTCCTTACGTCGTCCGATTGTGTGTGCTGCACGAGGCGATAATGGCATGCCACGCCCGACGTCATTCGACCGTGTGTGCTGCCCAAGGGCCATGCGGGCATGTAACGCCCTACGTGGTCCAATAATTTTTTTCAGTCATAGGGCGATGATAATATGCCATGCTCGACATCGTCCAATCGTGTATTCCTTCCAAGGGAGATGATAAAATGTCACACCAAATGTAGCCCGACCATGTCTATTGTCCAAGGGCAATGATCACATTTAACGCCCGTCGTCGTCCGACTGTGTGTGCTGCCTAAGGGCGATTACAGCATTGCCAAGGCTAACGTAGTCAAATCGTGTGGGCTGTCCTAGGGAGATGATATCATGTCCAAGGTCGATGATAACATTCAATGACCATGTATTCTTCCCAAGGGCGATGAATTCCTACCATGCTTGACGTAGTCCGACCATGCGTGTTGTGCAAGGGCCATGATGGCATGCCACGCTCGACGTCGTCTGACCATGTAAGCTGTCCAAAGGGCGATGAAGAAAATCCAAGCCCGACGTCGTTCGACCCTCTGTGCTTCTAAGGGCTATGATATCACGTCATGCCCGACGTCGTCCGAACGTGTGTGCTACACAAGGAAGATAATGGCATGCCACGCCCGACCTCATCTAACCATGTGTGCTGCCAAAATGCCATGTGGGCATGCCACACCCTACGTGGTCCAATTGTGTGTTCAGTCTAAGGGAAATGATGGCTTTCCACGCCCGACGTAATCTGACAGTCGGTGCTGGCCAAGGGCCATGCAAGCATGCCACGCCCGACATCGTCCGATCATGTGTGTTATCTAAGGGCGATGATAACATGGCACGGCTGACATCATCCGATTATGCATGCTTTCCAAGGGCGATGATAACATACCACACCCAACATAGTTCGACCGTGTATGCAGTCAAAGGGAAATGACGGCATTTAACGCCCGATGTCGTTTGACTGTTTGTGCTTCCCAAGAGTTATTATAGCATTGCCAAGCCCAACATAGTTTGATCGTGTGCGATATCCATGGTCGATAATAAAATGTTATGCCAGACATCGTCAAACCGTGTATTCCATCCAAGGTAGATGATGACATGCCACGCGCCACATCATATGACCCTGTGTATGCTTCGAAAGGGCGATGATGGCTTGTCACGCCTGACGTAGTCGGACCGTGTGTGTTGTCCAAGGGCCATTATTGCATTCCACGCTCGATGTTTTCCAACCTTGTATGTTTTCCAAGGGCGATGATATCATGCCACGCCCGACGGCGTCCCACCGTATGTGTTGTCAAAGGCCGAAGATGGCATGTCAGGCCAAACGTCGTCCGACAACATGTGCTGCCCAATGGCGATGATGGCATGCAACACCTTACATTGTCCGATAGGGTGGGCAAAATTAGCAGAAATGTATTAAACGGGATAAAATAGTTTTTTCATAAAATTGATTATCTAACATTAAACTATACATTCTGATATGTGTTACACATGTATTTCAAACACAAAAATCTATTTTCTTTTATAAGATTCATAGCAATAAAGAATTACTATTTTCTTGAAAATTGGGGGAAATTCAAACTTGAATGGGTTAAAACACGTATTTTGGAAAATTGACTTGTGCAAACCGCCTTTGAGGGTTTGCTTTCGTAGATAGCAAAAAAAATAACAAAATTGAGATAAAAATGCCTCAATTGGACATGTGAGTCAAAAGTTATGGCCGTTTGAAATATCACATATTTACAACTACTTTTTTTGAGTTTCAATCTTTTATTTGTGAAACTTCAAATGATTGAAACTTTGGGTCGAATATGCGTTTTACGCAAAAAAAACTATTCTTCATATTGTTTGAGATCTACGTGGTCATATCCTTAATTTTGTTTTGCAATTTTTTTAAAAAATATTGTTAAATTTTTATTAATATAAAATAATATATATGTAAATTAGAAAACTATTATTTTTCATGCCGTATTAAGATTAAAATGAAAGACTAGTACAATAAGATGGGAAAATCGAGAAGTTATATTAGATTAGTGAGAATAAGACAACCATGATGGATAATGACATGCCACGCCCGACGTTGTTCGACCATGTGTGTTACCAAAGGGATATGATGGCATGCCACGTCCGATGTTGTAGGACTGTCCCTGCTGTCCAAGGGCAATGATGGCATGCAACACTTGACGTCCTTCGACTGTGTATGCTTCCCACAGGCGATGATGGCATGCCACGCCCAATATCGTCCGACCGTGTGTGCATTACGAGGGTGATGATGACATTGCAATGGTCAACGTCGTCCGACCATGTATGCTGCCTAAGAGACATCATGTCATGAAATGCCTGAAGTAGTCCGATCTTGTGTGCTGTCCAAGTGTGATGATGGCACTACGACGGACGACGTCATCTCACTGTGTGTGCTAACCATGGGCGATGATAACATGACACGTCTAACGTCATATGACCATGTGTGTTATCCAAGTGCAGTGATGCTATGCCACGCCCAACGTAGTTTGACTGTGTACGCTTCCCAAGGGCAATGAGGCAATGCCACGCCTTACATTGTCTGACTGTGGGTGTTTCCCAAAGCCAATGAAGGAATGTCATGCTTGACGTCGTCTGATATGTTACGTTGTCCAAGGGCGATGATGGAATGCAACGCCTGACATCATCCGACCCTTTTTATGCTGTCCAATTGCAATGATGGAATACCACGCCCGATATCTTCCGACTGTGTGTTCATTCAAAGGGAGAAAATCACATGCCACGCTCGATGTACTCTTACCATGTATGTTGTAGAAGGGAAATTATGACATGCCAAGCCCGACATTGTCCAACTAGGTAATTTTTCCAAAAGCGATGATGGCATGCCACGCTTGACGGTTTTCAACTGTGTGTGCTGCCCAAGAGCGATGATGGCATGTCATGCCTGACGTCGTCCTAACGTGTGTGTTGCACGAGGTGATAATGGCATGCCACGCCTGACATCATTCGATCATGTGTGCTACCCAAGTGCAATGAGGGCATGTAACGCCCTACGTGGTCCAATCATGTGTTCAGTCATAGGGAGATGATAATATGCCACGCCTGATGTAGTCCGATCGTGTATGCTTTCCAAGGGTGCTGATGAGATGCTATGCCCGGCATTTCCCAATAGTGTGTGCTTTCCAAGGTAGATTGGCATGCCACGCCCGATGGTGTGTGCTTCACTACGGAGATAATGGCATGCCACGCCCTACATAGTCCGATCATATAATTCATCAAAGGGCGATGATGTCATGCCACGCTCGACGTCATCCTACCGTGTGTGATGTCTAAGAGAAATGATGGCATCTAAGGCCCGACGTCATCCGACCGTGTGTGCGGCACAAAGATAATAATTTCATGTCATACACGACGTAGACTGTCTATGTGTGTACTCAAAAGGAGATGATGGCATGCCACATCGATGTCGTCCTACCATTTGTGTTGTCCAAAGGGAAATGATTACATTTGATGCACGACATAGTCCAACCGTGTATGCTACCCAAGGGCGATAATAGAATTGGCAAACGTCGTGTAACCGTGTGAACTGGACAAGGGCACCGATGGCATGCCACGCCAGTCGTCATTCGACCGGGTGTGCTGGCCAAGGTCCATAAGGGCATGCCACGCGAGATGTAGTCCGACCGTGTGTGCTTCACATTTGCAATGATGGATTGCCCCGTCCGACGTCATTCAACCGTGTGTGTTACCCAAGGGCCATGCGGGCATGCAACTACTGACGTCGTCCGATCTTGTGTGCTTTCCAAGGGCGATGATAACATGCCACGCCTGGTGTCCTTTGATCGCATGTGCTGCCGACTGGAGATAATGGCATGCCACTCACAACGTTATCCGTTCGTGTGTTCTACCTAAGGTCTATGCGGGCATTCCACGCTTGACGCCGTCCGTCCATGTGTCCAATCTAAAGGCGATGATACATGCCATGTAGTCGTTGTCCTACCATCTGTTCTATCCAATGGGAAATATTGGATGTTATCAAACGCCCTACTTTTTCCGACCATGTGTGCTGCCCAAGGGAGATTCTAACATTACCACACCCAACGTCGTCCGAGCGTGTCTGTAGTCCAAGGGCAATGATAAAATGTCACTCCTGACCTCGTCTAGCTGTGTATACGTTCCAAAGGCGATGATGGAAACCTATGATCGACATCGTCCATCCCTGTGTATGTTGTCCAAGGGTGATGATTGCATGAGACGCCTGATTTCATCCCATCATGTGTGTTGTCCAAGGGTGAAGATGGCATGTTACGCCTGACGTCGTTCGACTGCGTGTGTTGCCCAATGGAAATGATGGTATGCCTCTTCTGACCGTATGTGCTGCCTAATAGCGATGATGGCAAGCCACGCTTGAGGTCATCTAACCATTTGTGCTTCAAAGGAGCCATGCGGGCATGCCATGCCCGAAGTCATCCGATCGTGTGTGCTCTCAAATGGCAAAGATAACATGTCACGTCCGACGTTATCTGACCGTGTGTACGTTCCAAGAGCGATGATTGCATTGCCACGACCGACATTTTCCGATCATGTGTCCTGGACAAAGGCCATGATGGCATGCCACACCTGACGTAGTCAAAATATTTTTGTGGTCTATGGATGATGATGGCTTGCCATGCCCAACGTCATCCCACCATGTGTGTTGTCCAAGGGCAAAGATGGCATGTCACGCCCAACGTCGTTCGACCAGGTGTGATTTCCAATGGGGAAGATGGCATTCCACGCCCGATGTTATCTGACCGTTTGTGCCGCCCAATGTCCATACGGGCATGCCACGCCTGACGTTGTCCTATCGTGTGTGCATTCCCAGGGGGATGATAACATGTTACGCCTGACTTCGTTCCATCGTGTATGCTTCCAAGGTAGATGATAACATGACACATCTGATGCAATCCGACTGTTTATGCTGTCCAAGGGCAATGATGGCGTTTAACGCTCGATGTCGTCTGACCTTGTGTGCTGCCCAAGGGTGATTATAGCATTGCTACGCCAGATGTAGTCAGATCGTGTGTGCTTTCCAACGGCGATGATAACATGACATGCCCGACGTCTTCCAATCACATATACTGTCCAAGGGAGATGATGGCATGCAATGCCCGACATCGTTCGACCATGTGAGTACTTCCTAAGGGCGACGATGGCCTACCACGCCCGACGTGGTCGAACCGTGTGTGCTGTCCATGGGACATGATGGCATGCCACGCTAGACTTCATCTGACTCTTTGTTCAGTCCTAGGGCGATGATGGCATGCCAAACCCGACGTTGTCCCATCTTGTTTGCTATCCAAGGGCAAAGATGGCATGTGACGCCTGACGTCGGCCGACTGCGTGTGCTGCCCAATGCCGATAATGGTATGCCATGCCCGACATCGTCCGACCATGTGTGCACAATTAAGGAAAAGGTTAATTTGAACAGGATAAAAGATTTTAATCATAAAATATATTATCTAACATTAAATTTGACATTCTATGATGTATTACCAAGGTATTTTGAAGTCAAAAATCAATTTTCTTTTATTAAATTCATAGCAATAAAGAATAACAATTTTCTTTAAAAAAGGGGAAATTCAAAATTGAATGGGTTAAAAGATGTTTTTTGAAAATTGAATCATCCTAATCGCCTTAGGCTATTTGTTCCGTAGATCTCAAAAAAATTACCATGTTGAGATAAAAATGTACCTCAATCGGACATCCGAGTCAAAAGTTATGGCCGCTAGAAATTTCACAAATATACAACTACTTTTTTTGAGCTTGAATCTTTGATTTATTGAAACTTCAAATTATTGAAACGTTCGACTCGAATTTGGTTTAGTTTTTGAGATCCACTTTGTCATATCCATAATTTGGTTTTGTTTTTTTAAAAAATATATTAATATATCTTTATTTATAAAGAGTAATATAAATGTAAAACTACAAAAGTAATATGCTTCGTGCCGTACTAAGTTAAAAATGAAAGACTTGTACAACACGATGGGAAAATCTATAAGCTACATTAGATTAGTTCTAATGTGATAACCATGAACGTTAATGGAATGCCACGCGCGGCATATTCCTATCATCTGTGCTTCCCCTTGGAAATGGGCATCTAACGCCCGACGTCGTCCGACCGTGTGTGCTTCCCAAGTGCGATGATAACATGCCACGCCCGATGTCGTCTTACGGTGTGTGCTGCTCAAGGGCCATGATCTAATGCCACAACTGACGTAGTCCGATCGTGTGTGCTTCCTAAGGGCATGATGTCATTGCTAAGGTTGACATCATCGGACCGTGTGTGCTTACCATGGGCGATGATAGCATGGCACGTCTAACGTCGTCTGACTGTGTATCCTATCAAAGGGCGATGATTTATGCCACGCCCGACGTTGTTTGACCTTTTGCATGTTGTCCAATTGCGATGATGGCATACCATGGTTGAGATCATCCGACTGTGTGTTCATTCCAAGGCCGATGATGGCATGCCACGCCCTACGTAGTTCTACAATATATGATATCAAAGGGCGATGATGGCATGCCACGCCCGACTTAGTACGATCGTTTGTGTTGTTCAAGCGCCATGATGGCATGCTATGCTAGATTTCATCCGACTGTGTATGTTGCACAAGGGTGATGATTTCATGTCGTGCCCGATGTCATTCGTCTGTGTGTGCAATCCAAAGGCAATGGTAGCATGCCATGTCGACGTCGTCCGACAGTGTGTACTGTCTAAAGGGAAATGATAGAATTTAATGGCTGACGACGTCCGACTGTGTGTGGTGCCCACGGGCGATGATAGCATTACAATGCCCAACGTCGTCCGACTGTGTGTACAGTCCATGGGCGATGATAACATGCCAAGCCCAACATAGTCCACTTGGTATGTTGTCTAAGAGCGATGATGGTATGCCACGCCAGACGTTATTAGACCCTATCAATGTTTTTCAAGGGCGATGATGTCCTGCAGCGCTCGCCGTCGTTCTACCGTGTGTTTCAGTGCCATGATGGCATGCCTCACTTGACGTTTTCCAACCATATATTGTCCAAGTGCGATTATGGCATACCATGCCGAAGTTGTCCCACCTTGTGTGTTGTCCAAGGGCAAAGATAGCATGTCACGCACTACGTCATCCGACCGCTTGTGCTTCCCAATGGCGATGATTGCATAGCACACACGATCTCGTCCCACTATGTATGTTGTCCAAAGCCAATGATGGCATCCCACGCCTTACCTCATCCAACCATGTGTGCCGCCCAAGGGCCATGCGGGCATGCCACACCCAACATCATACGATCATTTTTGATTTCCAAGGGTGATGATAACCTGTAACGCCTTACATCGTCCTATTGTGTATACTTTCCAAGGGTGATGATAATATGTCAAACTTGACGTAGTTCGACCCTGCATATTTTCCAATCGCAATGATCACATTTAACGCCCATCGTCATCAGATTGTATGTGCTGCCCAAGGGCGTTATAGCACTACCAAGGCTGACGTAGTCTGATCGTGTGTGCTTACCAAGGGAGATGATAACATGCCATTCCTGACGTCATCAAACTGTATATTCTATCCAAGGGCGATGATTACATTATATGCCCGACATCGTGCGACCATGTGTATGCTTATTAAGGGCGATGAATGCATGCCACGCCTGACGTAGTTCGACCGTGTGTATGTTGTCCAATTGGGATGATGGCATGACATGCCTGACATCATCCGACCATGTGTTTATTCCTAGGGCGATGATGGCATGCCATGGCCGACGTAATTCTAAGATATATGCTATCCAAGGGCGATGATAGAATGCCACACCCGATTTAGTACGACCTGTGTGCTGTTCAAGTGCCATGATGGCATGCCACGCTAAACTTCATCCGATTGTGTATGCAGCACAAGGGCGAAGATTGCATGTCAAGCCATTCGTCGTCCGTCAGTGTGTGCAGTCCAAACACGATGATGACATTCCATGTCGACGCATTCCGATCGTGTGTAGTGTCCAAAAGGCAATGATGGAATTTAACGCCCGATGACGTCCGAAAGTGTGTGGTGCCCATGGTCGATCATAACATGCCACGCCCAACATCGTCCGACTGTATATGCTGTCCAATGGCAATGATGGTATGCCACGCCGACGTTATTCGGCCATGTCTATGTTGTTCAACGGTGATGATGGCTTTCCACGCCCGACGTTGTTCGACCATGTGTTCTGGACAAGGGCCATGATTGCATGCATCGCTTGATGTTTTCCAACCGTATATGTTGTCCAAGTGCGATGATGGCATACCACACTGAAATCATCCCACCGTGTGTGCTATCCGAGGGCAAAGATGGCATGCCATGCCCGACGTCATCCGACCGCGTGTGCTTCCTTATGGCGATTATGGCATAGCACGCACGATCTCGTCCCACCATGTATTTTTTCAAAAGGCGATAATGGCATCCACACCTGACGTCATCCAACCATATGTGCCACCCAAGGGACATGCGGGCATGCAACGCCCAACATCCTCCGATCGTTTGTGATGTCCAAGGGCGATGATAACATGTAATGCCCGACATCTTCCAATCGTGTATTCTTTCCATGTGAGATGATAACATCTCACACTCGATATAGTCCGACCATGTATATTGTCCAAGGGCAATGATCACTTTTAGCGCCCGTCGTCGTCCGATTGTGTGTGCTGCCCAAGGGCGATTATAGCATTTCCAAGGTTCACGTAGTTCGATCGTGTGGGCTGTCCAAGGGAGATGATATCATTTCATTCCTGACATCGTCTTAGCGTGTATTCTATCCAAGGGGGATGATAACATTCCATGACCATGTATGCTTCCCAAGGGTGATTAATGCATGCCATGCCTGATGTAGTCTGACCGTGTGTGCTATGCAAGGGCCAAGATGGCATGCCATGCTCAACGTCGTCTGACCATGTAAGCTGTCCAAACGCGATGATGATATTCCACGCCCAATGTTTTAACAGCGTCTGTGCTATCAAGAGTACAAGATTGCATATCACACCTGACGTTGTTCAACCGCGTGTGCTGCCCAATGGTGATTATGGAATGCCATGCCTTACGTCATCCCACAACATGTGCTGCGTAATGGTGATGATGGTATGCTACGCCCGACTTCATCGTATCGTGTGTGATGTGTAGGGGCCATAAGAGCATGCCACGCCTGACTTCATCCGATTGTGTGTGTTGTCAAATAGCGATGATAAAATGCCACAGTCGACGTCATCTATTTTTGAATGCTTTTCTAGGGCGATTATGGCATGGCATGCCTAACGTCATTCGACCCTGTGTGCATTGAATGAGCAATGATGGCGTTGCAATGGCCGACATCGTGCGACCGTGTGTGCTCGCAAAGATCAATGATGGCATGACACGCCTGACATAGTCTAACTGTGTATGTTTTCAAAGGGCGATGATGGCATGCCACGCCCGACATCGTTCACCATGTGTGCTATCCAAGGGAGATGGCATGTCACATCTGACATCGTGTGACGACGAGTACTGACCAATGGAAATGATGGTATCTATGTCCGACGTCATCCGACCGTGTGTTATGACGAAGGGTCATGCGGCCATGCTACGCCTGACATCATCCGATCGTGTGTGCTGCACGAGGCGATAATGGCACGCCACGCTCGACGTCATTCGATCGCGTGTGCTGCCCAAGGGCCATGTGGGAATGTAACGCCCTACGTGGTCCAATCATGTGTTCTATCATAGGGCGATGATAATATGCCACGCCCGATTTCGTCCAATCGTGTATGCTTTCAAAGGGTGCTGATGGGATGCCACGCCTGGCATTGCCCAACGGTGTGTGCTTCCCAAGAGAGATTGGCATGCCACGCCCGACATAGTCCTATCACGTTAGCCATCAAATGGAGATGATGGCATGCCACGGCCGACGTCATCCGACCGTGTGTGTTGTCTAAGAGCAATAATGACATCTAACGCCCGATGTCGTTCGACCGTGTGTGCTACACACGGACAATAATGGCATGTAACACACAACATCGACAATCTATGTGTGTAGTTAAAAGGCGATGATGGCATGCCACGTCGACGTCGTCCTACGTGTGTTGTCCAAAGGGAAATGATAACATTTGATGCCCAACATCGTCCGATAGTGTATGTTACCGAAGGGCGATGATAGCATTGGCAAACGTCGTCTAACCGTGTGTGCTCGCCAAGGGCCACGATGGCATGCCACCCCCGACGTCATTCGACCGGGTGTGATGCCCAAGGTTCATGAGGGCATGCCATGTGAGATGTCATCCGACCACATGTGCTGCACAATTGCAATGATTGATTGCCACGTCCGACGTCATTCGACCGTGTATGCTACCCAAGGTCCATGCGGGCATGCCACGCCTTGCGTTGTCCGATCATGTGTGCTTTCCAAGGGCGATGATAACATGCCACGCCCGATGTCGTCTGATCGCATGTGCTGCCAAATAGAGATAATGGCATGCCACACACGACGTCATCCGTTTGTGTGTTCTACCCAAGGGCTATGCGGGTATGCCATGCTTGACGTCGTCCGTCCATGTGTGTAGTCCAAAGGCAATGAGACATACCATGTAGTCGTTGTCCTACCATGTATTCTTTCCAAAGGGAAATATTGGATGGCATTAAACGCCCTACTTTTTCCGACCATGTGTGCTGCCCAAGGGAAATTCTAACATTACCACACCTAACGTCGTTTGAGAGTATGTGCAGTCCAAAGGCAATGATAAACTGTCACTCCCGACTTCCTTCGATCGTGTATGCTTTCAAAGGGCGATGAATGCAAGCCATGCTCGACATCGTCTATCCCTGTGTATGTTTTCCAAGGGTGATGATTGAATGAGACGCCTGATGTCATCCCACCATGTGTGTTGTCCAAGGGCGAAGATGGCATGTCACGCCTGACGTCGTCTGAGTGCGTGCGCTGACCAATGGAGATGATGGTATGCCACTTCTGACTGTATGTGCTGCCGAATGCGATGATGACATGCCACGCTCGACGTCATCTAAACATTTGTGCTGCCAAAGAGCCATGCGGGTATGCCATGCTCGTAGTCGTCCGATCGTGTGTTCTCTCAAATGGTGAAGATAACATGTCATGTCCTACGTCATCTGACCCTGTGTTCATTCCAAGAGTGATGAATGCATTGCCACGACCGACAATTTCCGATCGTGTGTCCTGGACAAAGGACATGATGGCATGCAACGCCTGATGTAGTCCAACCGTGTATGCTGTGCATGGGCGATGATAGATTTCCATGCCCAACGTCATCCCACCGTGTGTGCTTTTCAAGGGCAAAGATTGCATGTCACGCCCAACGTCGTCCGACCGTGTGTGTTTCCCAATGGCAAGATGGCATTCCACGCCCGACGTCATCTTACCGTGTGTGCCGCTCAAAGTCCATACGGGCATGCCACGCCTGACTTTGTCCTATCGTGTGTGCATTCCAAGGGCGATGATAACTTGTTACGCCTGACGTCATTCGATCGTGTATGCTTCCAAGGTAGATGATAACATGATACACCCGACGTAGTCCAACCGTTTATACTGACCAAGGGAAATGATGGCATTTAACACTTAACGTCGTCCGACCTTTTGTGCTGCCCAAGGGTGATTATAGCATTGCTACGCCAGACGTAGTGCGATCTTCAGTGCTTTCCAAGGGCGATGATAACATGACATGCCCGACGTCTTCCAGTCGTGTATGTTGTCCAAGGGCGATGATGGCATGCCACGCCCGACATCATTCAACCCTGTGTATACTTCCTAAGGACTAAGATGGCCTACCACACCCGACGTAGTCAGACCGTGTGTGTTGTCCAAGGTAAATGATGGCATGCAACGCTAGACTTCATCTAACTATGTGTGTAGACCAAGGGCAATGATGGCATGCCACACCCGACGTTTTCCCATCGTGTTTTCTATCCAAGGGCAATATATTATCTAACATTAAATTTGACATTCTCAGCTGTTTTACCAAGGTATTTCGAACTCAAAAATCTATGTTCTTTTATCAGATTCATAGCAATAAAGAATAACAATTTTTTTCAAAATTGGGGAAATTCAAAATTGAATGGTCTAAAAGATGTTTTTTGTAAAATTTACTCGTCCAAACCGCCTATGACGATTTGTTCGGTAGATCTTATAAAAATAACCATATTGAGATAAAAATTTACCTCAATCGGACATCCGAGTCAAAACTTATGGCCGCGTGAAATTTCACATATTTACAACTACTTTTTCTAAGCTTCAATCATTGATTTAGGAAAACTTCAAATGATTGAAACTTTGGCTCGAATATCCGTTTGACGCGGTTTTGTTTTTATTCTGCATATTTTTGAGATCTACTTTGTCATATCCATAATTTGGTGTAGTTTTTTTTAAAAAGTATTAATATATCTTTATTTATATAGAATAATATGAATGTAAAACTAGAAACGTAATATGCTTCGTGCCGTATAAAGTTAAAAATTAAAGACTAGTACAACACAATGGGAATATCTATAAGATATATTAGATTAGTTCGAATGCGATAACCATGATAAAGAATGGCATGCCACGCGCGGAATATTCCGATCGTCTGTGCTGCCCCAGGGAAATGGGCATCTAACGCCCAAGGGTCATAATGGCATGCCTCACCTAACGTTCTCAAACCGTATATGTTGTCCAATTGCGATGATGGAATACCAGGTCGAAGTCGTCCCACCGTGTGTGTTGTCCAAGGGAAATGATGGCATGTCACGCTCGACGTCATCCGACCGCTTGTGCTTTCCAATGGCGCTGAAGGCATAGAACGCACGATCTCGTCCCACCATGTATTTTGTACAAAGGCAATAAAGGCATCCCACGCCTGACGTCATCCAACCATGTGTGCCGCCCAAGGGTCATGCAGGAATGCCACGCCCGACATCGTATGATTGTTTGTGATTCCCAAGGGCTATGATAACCTGTAACGCCCGACATCGTCCCATCGTGTATACTTTCCAAGGGTGATGATAACATGTCACACCCAACGTAGTTTTACCATGTATATTGTCCAAGTGCAATGATCACATTTAACGCCCGTCGTCGTCAGACTATATGTGCTGCCCAAGAGCGTTATAGAACTACTAAGGCTGACGTAGTCCGATTGTGTGTGCTTTCCAAGGGAGATGATAACATGTCATTCCTGACGTCGTCCAACTGTATATTCTATCAAAGGGCGATGATTACATTATATTCCCGACATCGTGCGACCCTGTGTATGCTTCCTAAGTGCGATGAATGCCTGCCACGCCTGACGTAGTTCGACTGTGTGTATGTTGTCCAATTGTGATGATTGCTTGACATGCCTGAAATCATTAAACCATTTCTTCATTCCAAGAATGATGTTGGCATACCACGCCCGACGTAGTTCTACCGTATATGCTATCCAAGGGGGATGATAGCATGCCACGCCACATGTAGTACGACCATGTGTGTTGTTCAAGCGCCATGATGGCATGCCACGCTAGACTTCATCCGAATTTGTATGCAGCACAAGGGCGATGATTGCATGCCACGCCCAAAGTCGTCTGTCGGTGTGTGCAATCCAAAGGCGATGAATATATGCCACGCCCAATGTTTTACCACCGTGTGTGCTATCCAAACTCGAATATGGCATATCACACCTGACGTTGTTCGACCGCGTGTGCTACCCAAGGTGATTATGGAATGCCATTCCTTACGTCGTCCCACTGCATGTGCTGCCTAATGGCAATGATAGTAAGCCACGCCGGTCTTCATCTTATCTTGTGTAATGACTAGGGGCCATAAGAGCATGCCACGCCCGACTTCATCCGATTATGTGTGTTTTAAAAGGGAGATAATAATATGCCACAACCGACGTCATCTAATTGTGAATGCTTTCATAGGGCGATGATTGCATGGCACGCCTAACGTCATTCGACTATGTGTGCATTGGATGAGTAATGATGGCGTTGCAATGGCTGACATCGTGCGACCGTGTGTGCTTGCCTAGAGCAATGACGGCATGCCACGCCTGACGTAGTCTAACCATTTATGTTGTCAAAGGGCGATGATGGCATGTCACTCCCGATGTCCTTTACCATATGTGTTGTAAAAGGGCGAAGATACCATGTCACGTCTGACATCATCTGACGACGAGTGCTGCCAAATGGAAATTATGGTATGCTATGTTCGACATCATCCGACCGCGTGTTCTCACAAAGGGCCATAAGGCCATGCCACGCCTGACATCATTCGATCGTGTGTGTTGTCCTACGGCAATGATAACATGCCACACACAATGTCAGTCGATCGTGTATGATTTCTATGGGCGATGATTACATTCCACACCCGATGTAGTCCGACCGTGTATGATTTCCAAAGGCTATAATGACATTTAACTGCCGATGTCCGCTGACAGTGTGTGCTGCCCAAAGGCCATTATAGCGTTGCCACGCCCGATGTAGTCCGATCGTGTGTGCTGTCCAAGGACGATGATAATATGCCATGCCTGACATTGTCCGAACATGTATGCTTTCCATGGCCGATGATGGCATGCCAAGCCCAACATTGTCCGACCATGTGTATGCTTCCCAAGGGCGACGACAACCTGCCACGCCCGACGTAATCCGACCATGTGTGCTGTCCAAGGGCAATGTTAGCATGCCACACTCGACGTCATCCGACCGTGTATTCTTTCCAAGGGTGATGATGACATGCTATGTCTGATGACGTTCAACAATGTTTGCAGGATAAGGGCAAAGATGGTATGGCACGCCTGATGTCATTTTACCGCGTGTCCTGCCCAATGGGGATGATGGCATGCCAAGACAAACGTCATTTGACCGTGTGTGCTTCCCAAGGGCCATGCGTACATGCCATGCCCGACGTCATCCGATCATGAGTGGTGTTAATGAACGACGATAACATGCCATGCCTGACGTCATCCAATCATGTGTGTTATCAATAGGCGATGATCACATGCCGCGCCTGATGTCGTCCAATCGTGTCTGCTTTTCAAGGGCGATAATCGCATGCCAAACCAACGTTGTCTGACCGTGTGAGCATTCGAAAAGAGATAATGGCATTGCCATGGGCGATGTCATCTGACCGTCTGTGTTGTCTAAGAGCAATGATGGCATCTTACGCCTGACGTCGTTTGACCGTTTGTGCTGCACAAGGGCAATAATGGCATTTCACACACGACGTCGACTATCCATGTGTGTAGTCAAAAGGCGATTATGGCATGCCACATCGACGTCGTCCTACTGTGTGTGTTGTCGAAAGGGAAATGATAACATTTGATGCCCAATGTGATCTGACTGTTTATGCTATCCAAGGGCGATGATAGATTTGGCAAATGTCGTCTAACCGTGTGTGCTCGCCAAGGGCCACGATGGCTTGCCATGCAAGACGTCATTTGACAAGCTTTGCTGGCCAAGGTCAAAGAGGGAATGCACGCGAGATGTCGTCCGACCACGTGTGCTGCACAATTGCGATGATGGATTTCCACGTCTGACGTCATTTTACCGTGTGGGTTGTCTAAGAGAAATGATTGCATCTAATGCCCGACGTTGTTCGACCGTGTGTGCTAAAGGCATGTCACACACGACGTCGACAATCCATGCGTGTAGTCGAAAGGCGATGATGGCTTGACATGTCGACGTCGTCCTACCATGTGTGTTGTCCAAAGGGAATGATGACATTTGATGGCCGACATCGTCCGACCGTTTATGCTACCCTAGGGCGATGATAGAATTGGAAAACACATCTAACTGTGTGTGCTGGGTAAGGGCCACAATGGAATGCCACACCAGACGTCGTTCGACCGGGTGTGCTGGCAAAGGTCCATGATGGCATGCCACACGAGATGTCATTCGACCACGTTTGCTGTATAATTACGATGATGGATTACCATGTCCACCGTTATTCGACCGTGTGTGCTTCCCAAGGGCCATGCGGGCATGCCACGCCTGACGTCGTACCATCATGTGTGCTTTCCAAGAGAGATGATAACATGCCATGGCCGATGTCATCCGATTGCATGTGCTTCCTAATATAGATAATTTCATGCCACGCCCGACATCATCCGTTCGTTTGTGCTACACAATCCGTCCATGTGTGCAGTCGAAAGGCGATGAGACATGCACCATCGTCGTTGTCCTATCATGTGTTATTTACAATGAGCAATACTGGATGGAATTAAACTCCCTATATTTTCTGACCATGTGTGCTACCAAAGGGAGATTCTAACATTACAACACCAAACGTCGTCTGAGCGTGTGTGCAGTCCAAAGGCAATAATAAAATGTCACCCCCGACTTCGTTCGACCGTGTATACTTTCCAATTGCGATGATGGCAAGGCATGCTCGACATCGTCCATCCCTGTGTATGCTGTCCAAGGGTGATGATGACATGCAACGCCTGATGTCATCCCACCATGTGTGTTGTCCTAGGGGGAAGATGGCATGTTACGCCTGACGTAGTTCGACTGCGTGTGCTGCCCAATTGAGATGATGGTATGCCACGTCTGACCGTATGTGCTGTCGAATGGTGATGATAGCATGTCACGCCCGACGTGATCTGACCGTGTGTACATTCCAAGAGCGATGATTGCATTGCCACGACCGACATCATTTGATCGTGTGTCCTTCAAAAAGGCCATGATGGCATGCCACGCCTGACGTAGTCCGATCTTGTATATTGTCTAAGGGCGATGATGGCTTGGCATGCCCAACGTCGTCCCACTCTGTGTACTGTCCAAGGGCGAAGATTACATGGCACGCCAAACGTTCCCCGACCGTGTGTGCATTCCAATGGCGAAGATGGCATTCCATGCCCGATGTCATGTGACCGTGTGTGCCGCCCAAGCTCCATACGGGAATGCACCGCCCAACGTTGTCCGATCGTGTGTACATTCCAAGGGCGGTGATAACATTACATCGGTCGATCGTGTATGCTTCTAAGGAAGATTATTACATGACATACCCGATGTAGTCCAACAGTTTATGCTGTCCAAGGGAAATGATGGGATTAAACGCTCGACGTCGTCCAACCTTGTGTGCTGCCCAAGGGTGATTATAGCTTTGCTACGCAAGACATAGTGCGGTCCTGTGTGTTGTCCAAGGGCGATGATAACATGACATGCCCGACGTCTTCCAATCGTGTATGCTCTTCCAATGGCGAAGATGGCATGCCACGTCCGACATTGTTCGACCCATTGTATACTTCCTAAGGCTGACGATGGCCTACCACGCCCAACGTAGTCCGACCGTGTGTGCTGTCCAAGGGCGATGATAGCAAGCCACGCCCGACGTCATCCTATCGTGTTTACTATCCATTGGCAAAGAAGGCATGTGACGCCTGACGTCCTCCGACTGCGTGTGCTGCCAAATGCCGATGATGGTATGCCATGCTCGACATCGTCCTACCATGTTTGCAAAATTAAGGGAAATGTTAAATTGAACGGGATAAAACCTTTTAATCATAAAATATATTATCTAACAATAAATTTGACATTCTCAGATGTGTTACCAAGGTATTTCAAACTCAAAAATCTATTTTCTTTTATCAGATTCATAGCAATAAAGCATAACAACATTCTTCAAAATTGGGGAAATTCAAAATTGAATGGGTTAAAAGATGTTTTTTGGAAAATTGACTCGTCCAAACCGCCTATTATGATTTGTTCTGTATATCTCAAAAAAATAACCCTATCGAGATAAATATTTACCTAAATCTTACCTCTGAGTTAAAAGGTATGGCCGCTTGAAATTACACAAATTTACAACTACTTTTTTTGAGCTTAAACCTTTGATTTAGTGAAACTTCAAAAGAATGGAACATTGCACTCGAATATCCGTTTGACGCAATTTTGTTTTTATTCTGCATATTTTTTAAATCTACTTTGTCATATCCATAATTTGGTTAACTTCTTTTTAAAAAAATATTAATATATATTTATTTATATAAAATAAAATAAATGTAAAAATAGAAATGTAATATGTTTCTTGTCGTATTAAGTTAAAATTGAAAGACTAGTACAACACGGTGGGAAAATCTAGAAGATATATTAGATTAGTATGAATGGAAACACCATGATAGATAATGACATGCCACGCCCAACATATTCCGATCGTCTGTGCTGCCCCAAGGAAATGATGGCATCAAACGCCCGACGTCGTCCCACCGTGTGTGCTGCTCAAGTGCGATGATAGCATGCCACGCCCGACGTCGTCATACAGTGTGTTCTGCCCAAGGGCCATGATCTTATGCCTAAACCGATGTAGTCTGATCTTGTGTTATGTCCAAGGGCGTGATGGCATTTCCACGAAAGACATCATTTGACGGTATGTTCTTACCATGAGCGATGATGGCATGGCATGCCCAACGTCGTTAAAACTTGTGTATGTTGTCCAATTGCGATGATGGCATACCATGGCTTACATCTTCCGACCGTGTGTTCATTCTAAGGGTGATGATGTCATGCCACGCCTGACGTAGTTCTACCATATATGCTTACCAAGGGTGATGATGGCATACCATGCCCGACGTAGCACGACTGTGTGTGATTTTCAAGCGTCATGATTGCATGCTACGCTAGTCTTCATCTGACTGTGTATTTTTCACAAGGGCGATGATTGCATGCCACGCCCGAGGTCGTTCGTCTGTGTGTGCAATCCAAAGGCACTGATGGCATTTAACGCCTAACAACGTCCGACACTGTGTGGTTCCCAATGGCGATGATAGCATTACCATGCCGAACGTCGTCCGACTGTCCGTGCAGTCCAAGGGAGATAATAACATGCCAAGGCCAACATCGTTCGACAGAGTATGTTGTCTAAGGGCGATGATGGTATGCCATGCCCGACGTTATTCGACCTTGTCTATGTTGTTCAAAGGCGATGATGGCCAGCCACACCCGTCGTCGTTCGAACATACATTCTGGCCAACGGCCATGATGGCATGCCTCGCCTAACGTTCTCCAACCCTATATGTTGTCCAAGTACGATGATGGAATACAACACCGAAGTCGTCCCACCATGTGTGCTTTCCAAGGGCAAATATGGCATATCACGCCTGACGTTATCTGATTGCTTGTGCATCCCAATGGCGATGATGGCATAGCACACACGATCTCGTCCCACGATGTATGTTTTCATAAGGATATGATTTCATCCCACGCCTGACGTTATCCAACCATGTGTGCTACCCAAGGGCCATCCAGGCATGCCACGCCAGACATCGTGCAATCGTCTGTGATTTTCAAGGGCGATGATAACCTATAATGCCCGACATCGTCCAATCGTGTATTCTTTCCAAGGGAGATGATAAAATTTCACACCCAATGTAGCCCGACCATGTCTATTGTCCAAGGGCAATGATCACATTTAACGCTCGTCGTCGTCCGACTGTGTGTGCTGCCCAAGGGCGATTATAGCATTGCCATGGCTCACGTACTCCGATCGTGTGGGCTGTCCTAGGGAGATGATATCATGTCATTCCTGAAGTCATCCGACTGTGTATTCAATCCTAGGCCGATGATAACATTCAATGACCATGTATTCTTCCCAAGAGCGATGAATGCCTACCATGCCTGACGTAGTTTGACCATGTTTGTTGTGCAAGGGCCATGATGGCATGCCACGCTCAACGTCGTCTGACCATGTAAGCTGTCCAAAGGGCGATGATGAAAATCAAAGCCCGACGTCGTTCGACCCTCTGTGCTTCAAAGGGCTATGATATCATGTCATGCCCGACGTCGTCCGAACGTGTGTGCTACACAAGGATGATAATGGCTTGCCTCGCCCGACCTCATCTAACCATGTGTGCTGCCAAAATGCCATGTGGGATTGCCACACCCTACGTGGTCCAATTGTGTGTTCAGTCCAAGGGCAATGATGGCATTATACGCCCGATGTAATCCGACAGTCGGTGCTGCCCAAGGGCCATGCGAGCATGCCACGCCCGACATCATCCGATCATGTGTGTTTTCTAAGGGCGATGATAACATGGCACGGATGACATCATCTGATAATGCATGCTTTCCAAGGGCGATGATAACATACCACACCCAACATACTTCGACCGTGTATGCGGTCAAAGGGAAATGACGACATTTATCTCCCGATGTCGTTTGACTGTTTGTGCTTCCCAAGAGTTATTATAGCATTGCCAAGCCCAACATAGTTCGATCGTGTGTGATATCCATGGGCGATGATAAAATGTTATGCCAGACATCCTCAAACCGTGTATTCCATCCAAGGTAGATGATAGCATGCCACGCGCCACATCATATGACCCTGTGTATGCTTCGCAAGGGAGATGATGGCTTGCCACGCCTGACGTAGTCGGACCGTGTGTGTTGTCCAAGGGCCATTATTGCATTCCACGCTCAATGTTTTCCAACCGTGTATGTTGTCCAAGGGCGATGATATCATGCCATGCCCGACGGCGTCCTCTCACCGTATGTGTTTTCAAAGGCCGAAGATGGCATGTCAGACCTAACGTCGTCCGATAACATGTGCTGCCCAATGGCGATGATGGCATGCAACACTCGACATTGTCCGATAGGGTGGGCAAAATTAGCAGAAATGTATTAAACGGGATAAAATATTTTTTTTATAAAATTGATTATCTAACATTAAACTATACATTCTGATGTGTGTTACACAGGTATTTCAAACACAAAAATCTATTTTCTTTTATAAAATTCATTGCAATAAAGAATTACAATTTTCTTGAAAATTGGGGGAAATTCATACTTGAATGGGTTAAACCACGTATTTTAGAAAATTGACTTGTCCAAACCGCCTTTGGGGGTTTGCTTTCGTAGATAGCAAAAAAAATAACAAAACTGAGATAAAAATGCCTCAATCGGACATGTGAGTCAAAAGTTATGGCAGTTTGAAATATCACATATTTACAACTACTTTTTTTGAGTTACAATCTTTTATTTGTGAAACTTCAAATGATTGAAACTTTGGGTCGAATATGGGTTTTACGCAAAAAAAAATTATTCTTCATAATGTTTGAGATCTACGTGGTCATATCCTCAATTTTGTTTTGCTATTTTTTTAAAAAATATTGTTAAATTTTTATTTATATAAAATAATAAATATGTAAATTAGAAAACTATTATTTTTCATGTCGTATTAAGATTAAAATGAAAGACTAGTACAATAAGATGGGAAAATCGAGAAGCTATATTAGATTAGTGAGAATAACACAACCATGATCGATAATGGCATGCCATGCCTGACGTAGTTCGACCGTGTCTGTTACCAAAGGGATATGATGGCATGCCACTCCGATGTTGTAGGACTGTCCCTGCTGTCCAAGGGCAATGATGGCATGCAACACCTGACGTCCTTCGACTGTGTATGCTTTCCACGGGCGATGATGGCATGCCACGCCCAATGTAGTCTGACCGTGTGTGCATTACGAGGGTGATGATGACATTGCCATGGTCGACGTCGTCCGACCATGTATGCTGCCTAAGAGACATCATGTCATGCAATGCCCGAAGTAGTCCGATCTTGTGTGCTGTCCAAGTGTGATGATGGCACTGCGACGAACGACGTCGTTTCACCGTGTGTGCTACCATGGGCGGTGATAACATGACACGTCTGACGTCGTATGACCATCTGTGTTATCCAAGTGCAATGATGCCATGCCACGCCCAACGTAGTTCGACCGTGTAAGCTGCCCAAGGGCAATGAGGCCATGCCACGCCTGAGATTGTCTGACTGTGGGTGTTTCCCAAAGCCAATGAAGCATGTCATGCTTGACGTCGTCGGATATGTTACGTTGTCCAAGGGCGATGATGGAATGCAACGCGTGACATCATCCGACCCTTTTTATGCTGTCCAATTGCAATGATGGAATGCCACGCCCAATATCTTCCGACTGTGTGTTCATTCAAAGGGAAAAAATCACATACCACACTCGACGTACTCCGACCATGTATGTTTTAGAATGGCGATTATGACATGCCAAGACCGACATTGTTCAACTATTATTTTTTCAAAGGGCGATGATTGCATGCCACGCTTGACAGTTTTCTACCGTGTGTGCTGCCCAAGAGCGATGATGGCATGTCATGCCTGACGTCGTCCTAACGTGTGTGTTGCATGAGGTGATAATGGCATGCCACGCCTGACATCATTCGATCGTGTGTGCTGCCCAAGGGCCATGTGGGCATGTAACGCCCTACGTGGTCCAATCATGTGTTCAGTCATAGGGCGATGATAATATCCACGCCTGATATAGTCCGATCGTGTATGCTTTCCAAGGGTGCTGATTAGATGCCACACCCGGCATTTCCCAATGGTGTGTGCTTCCCAAGGTAGATTGGCATGCCACGCCCGACGGTGTGTGCTTCCCTATAGAGATAATGACATGCCACGCCCGACATAGTCCGATCATATAAGCCGTCAAAGGGTGATGATGTCATGCCACGCTCGACGTCATCCCACCGTGTGTGATGTCTAAGAGAAATGATGGCATCTAAGGCCCGACGTCATCCGACCGTGTCTGCGGCACAAGGATAATAATTTCATGTCACACACGACGTAGACTGTCCATGTGTGTAGTCAAAAATAGATGATGGCATGCCACGTCGACGTCGTCCTACCATTTGTGTTGTCCAAAGGGAAATGATGACATTTGATGCCCGACATAGTCCAACCGTGTATGCTACCCAAGGGCGATGATAGCATTGGAAAATGTCGTGTAACTGTGTGAACTGGACAAGGGCACCGATGCCATGCCATGCCAGACATTGTTCTACCGGGTGTGCTGGCGAAGGTCCATAAGGGCATGTGACGCGAGATATAGTCCGACCGTGTGTACTACACATTAGCGATGATGGATTGCCTCGTCCGACATCATTCAACCGTGTGTGTTACCCAAGGGCCATGCGGGCATGCCGCTACTGAAGTCGTCCAATCATGTGTGCTTTCCAAGGGCGATGATAACATGCCATGCCCGATGTCCTTTGATCGCATGTGCTACCTACTGGAGATAATGGCATGCCACTCACAACGTCATCTGTTCGTGTGTTCTACCTAAGGTCTATACGGGCAATCCACGCTTGACGTCGTCCGTCCATGTGTGCAATCCAAAGGCGATGATACATGCCATGTAGTCGTTGTCGTACCATGTGTTCTTTCCAAAGGGAAATATTGGATGTCATTAAATGCCCTACTTTTTCCGACCATGTGTGCTGCCCAAGGGAGATTCTAACATTACCACACGCAACGTCGTCTGAGCGTGTCTGTAGTCCAAGGGCAATGATAAAATGTCACTCCTGACTTCGTCCGGCGGTGTATACGTTCCAAGGGCGACGATGGAAAGCTATGATCGACATCGTCCATCGTAGTGCATGTTGTCCAAGGGTGATGATGGCATGAGACGCGTGATTTCATCCCATCATGTGTGTTGTCCAAGGGCGAAGATGGCATGTTACACCTGACGTCGTTCGATTGCGTGTGTTGCCCAATGGAAATGATGGTATGCCTCTTCTGACCGTATGTGCTGCCTAATAGCGATGATGGCAAGCCACGTGTGACGTCATCTAACCATTTGTGCTTCCAAGGAGCCATGCGGGCATACCATGCCCGAAGTTGTCCGATCGTGTGTGCTCTCAAATGGCAAAGATAACATGTCACGTCAGACGTTATCTGACCGTGTGTACATTCCAAGAGCGATGATTGGATTGCCACGGCCGACATTTTCCGATCGTGTGTCCTGGACAAAGGCCATGATGGCATGCCACGCCTGACGTAGTCAAAATATTTATTTTGTCTATGGACGATGATGGCTTGCCATGCCCAACGTCTTCCCACCATGTGTGTTGTCCATGGGCAAAGATGGCATGTCGCGCCCAACGTCGTTCGACCAGGTGTGCTTTCCAATGGGGAAGATGGCATTCCACGTCCAATGTTATCTGATCGTTTGTGTCGCCCAAGGTCCATACGGGCATGCCATGCCCGACGTTGTCCGATCGTGTGTGCATTCCCAGGGGGATGATAACATGTTACGCCTGACGTCGTTCCATCATGTATGCTTCCAAGGTAGATGATAACAGACACACCTGATGTAGTCCAACCGTTTATGCTGTCCAAGGGCAATGATGGCGTTTAACGCTCGATATCGTCTGACATTGTGTGCTGCCCAAGGGTGATTATAGCATTGCTATGCCAGATGTAGTCAGATCGTGTGTGCTTTCCAACGGCGATGATAACATGACAAGCCCGACGTCTTCCAATCGCATATGCTGTCCAAGGGAGATGATGGCATGCAATGCCTGACATCGTTCGACCATATGTGTACTTCCTAAGGGCGACGATGGCCTACCACGCCCGACGTAGTCCAACCGTGTGTGCTGTCCATGGGACATGATGGCATGCCACGCTAGACTTCATCTGACTCTTTGAGCAGTCCTCGGGCGATGATGGCATGCCACACCCGACGTTCTCCCATCTTGTTTGCTATCCAAGGGCAAAGATGGCATGTGACGCCTGACGTCGGCCGACTGCGTGTGCTGCCCAATGACGATAATGGTATGACATGCCCGACATCGTCCGACCATGTGTGCACAATTAAGGGAAATGTTAATTTGAACGGGATAAAAGATTTGAATCATAAAATATATTATCTAACATTAAATTTGACATTCTATGATGTGTTACCAAGGTATTTTGAACTCAAAAATCAATTTTCTTTTATTAGATTCATAGCAATAAAGAATAACAATTTTCTTCAAAAATGGGGAAATTCAAAATTGAATGGGTTAAAAGATGTTTTTTGGAAAATTGAATCTTCCTAATCGCCTAAGGCTATTTGTTCCGTAGATCTCAAAAAAATTACCATAGTGAGATAAAAATGTACCTCAACCGGACATCCGAGTCAAAAGTTATGGACGCTTGAAATTTCACAAATATACAACTACTTTTTTTGAGCTTGAATCTTTGATTTATTGAAACTTCAAATTATTGAAACGTTCGGCTCGAATTTGGTTTAGCTTTCGAGATCCACTTTGTCATATCCATAATTTGGTTTTGTTTTTTTTTAAAATATATTAATATATCTTTATTTATAAAGAATAATATAAATGTAAAACTAGAAAAGTAATATGCTTCGTGCCGTACTAAGTTAAAAATGAAAGACTTGTACAACACGATGGGAAAATCTATAAGCTATATTAGATTAGTTCTAATGTGATAACCATGATCGATAATGGCATGCCACGCGCGGAATATTCCTATCATCTGTGCTTCCCCAGGGAAATGGGTATCTAACGCCCAACGTCGTCCGACCGTGTGTGCTTCCCAAGTGCGATGATAACATGCCACGCCCGATGTCGTCTTACGGTGTGTGCTGCTCAAGGGACATGATCTAATGCCACAACTGACGTAGTCTGATCGTGTGTGCTACCTGAGGGCATGATGCCATTGCTAAGGTTGACATCATCGGACCGTGTCTACTTACCATCGGTGATGATAGCATGGCAAGTCCAACGTCGTCTGACTGTGTATCCAATCAAAGGGCGATGATTTATGCCACGCTCGACGTCGTTTTACCTTTTGTATGTTGTCCAATTGCGATGATGGCATACCATGGTTGAGATCATCCGACTGTGTGTTCATTCAAAGACCGATGATGGCATGCCACTCCCTACGTAGTTCTACCATATATGATATCAAAGGGTGAAGATGGCATGCCACGCCTGACTTAGTACGACCGTTTGTGTTGTTCAAGCGCCATGATGGCATGCTACGCTATACTTCATTCGACTGTGTATGTTGCACAAGGGTGATGATTTCATGTCGTGCCCGATGTCATCCGTCTGTGTGTGCAATCCAAAGGCAATGGTAGCATTCCATGTCGACGTCGTCCGACCGTGTGTACTGTCTAAAGGGCAATGATAGAATTTAACGGCTGACGACGTCAAACAGTGTGTGGTGCCCGTGGTCGATCATAACATGCCACGCCCAACATCGTCCGACTGTATATGTTGTCCAATGGCAATGATGGTATGCCACACCCGACGTTATTCGGCCATGTCTATGTTGTTCAAGGGTGATGATGGCCTTCCACGCCCGAAGTCGTTCGACCGTATGTTCTGGACAAAGGCCATGATTGCATGCATCGCTTGACGTTTTCCAACCGTATATGATGTCCAAGTGCGATGATAAAATACCACACCCAAATCATCCCACCGTATATGTTGTCCAAGTGCGATGATGGCATAGCACGCACGATCTGGTCCCACCATGTATTTTTTCCAAAGGCAATAATGGCATCCCACACTTGACGTCATCCAACCATACGTGCCGCTGAAGAGACATGCGGGCATGCAACGCCCAACATCCTCCGATCGTTTGTGATGTCCAAGGGCGATGATAACATGTAATGCCCGACATCGTCCAATCGTGTATTCATTCCATGGGAGATGATAACATCTCACACCCGATATAGTCCGACCATGTATATTGTCCAAGGGCAATGATCACTTTTAACGCCCGTCGTCGTCCGATTGTGTGTACTGCCCAAGGGCGATTATAGCATTTCCAAGGTTGACGTAGTTCGATCGTGTGGGCTGTCCAAGGGAGATGATATCATTTCATTCCTGACATCATCATAGCGTGTATACTATCCAAGGGGGATGATAACATTCCATGACCATGTATGCTTCCCAAGGGTGATTAATGCATGCCATGCCTGATGTAGTCTTACTGTGTGTGCTATGCAAGGGCAATGATGGCATGCCATGCTCAACGTCGTCTTACCATGTAAGCTGTCCAAACGCGATGATGATATTCCACGCCCAATATTTTACCAACGTCTGTGCTATCCTGAGTACAAGATTGCATGTCACACCTGACGTTGTTCAACCGCGCGTGCTGCCCAATGGTGATTATGGAATGTCATGCCTTATGTCGTCCCACAACATGTGCTGCATAATTGTGATGATGGTAAGCTACGGCCGACTTCATGTTATCGTGCGTGATGCTTTGGGGTCATAAGAGCATGACACGCCTGACTTCATCCGATTGTGTGTGTTGTCAAAGGGCGATGATAACATGCCACAACCAACGTAATCTAATTGTGAATGTTTTTCTAGGGCGATGATGGCATGGCACGCCTAACGTCATTCGACCCTGTGTGCATTGAATGAGCAATGATGGCGTTGGAATGGTCGACATCGTGCTACCGTGTTTGCTTGCAAAGACTAATGATGGCATGACACGCCTAACATAGTCTGACTGTGTATGTTGTCAAAGGGCGATGATGGCATGCCACGCCCGACGTCGTTCACCATGTGTGCTATCCAAGGGAGATGGCATGTCACGTCTGACATCTTGTCAAGATGAGTGCTGCCCAATGGAAATGATGGTATGCTATGTCCGACGTCATCTGACCGTGTGTTATGACAATGGGTCATGCGGCCATGCCATGCCTGACATCATCCGATTGTGTGTGCTGACCTAGTACAATGATAACATGCCACAAACAATGTCATTCGATCATGTATGATTTCTAAGGGTGATGATAACATGCCACACCCGATGTAGTTCGACCGTGTATGTTGTCCAAGGGCAATGATGACATTTTAACGGCCGATGTTAGCTGACATTTTGTGCTGCCCAAAGTCCATTATAGCGTTTCCACGCCCGACGTAGTCCGATCGTGTGTGTTGTCCAAAGACGATGAAAATATCCCATGCCTGACATTGTCAGACCATTTATGCTTTCCAAAGGCGAAGATAGCTTGCCACACTCGACGTCATCCGACCGTGTATGCTTTCCAATGGCGATGATGACATGCCACGCCCTGTGCCATCCCACAATGTGTGTATAAGAAAAGATGGTATGTCACGTCTGAGGTCGTTCAACTTTGTGTCTTGCCTAATGGGGATGATGGCATGCCAAGCCAAACATCATCTGACCGTGTGTGTTTCCTAAGGGCCATGCAGGCTTGCCATGCACGACGTCATCCGATCATGATTGGTGTTAATGAACGAAGATAACATGCCATACCCAACGTCGTCCAATAATGTGTGTTGTCAATGTGCGATGATCAGATGACACGCCTTATGTCGTGCGATTGTGAATGCTTTTCAAGGGCGATAAAGGCATGCCACACCCGACGTATTCTGACCGTGTGTGCATTTCATGAGAGATAATGACATCGCCACAGCCGACGTCATTGGACCGTCTCTATTTCCCCAAGTCCATGATGGCATGCCACACGTGACGTCGTCCGATCGTGTGAGTTGTCTAATGGAGATGATTGCATGTCACGCTCGACGTCGTCTTACTGTGTGTGCAAAATTAGGGAAATGTAAAATTGAACAGGATAAAAGCTTTTTCTCATTAAATTTATTATCTAACATTAAAATTGACATTCTCATATGTTTTACCAAGGTATTTCAAGCTCAAAAATCTATTTTATTTTATCAGATTTGTAGCAATAATGAATTACAATTTTCTTTAAAATTGAATGGGTAAAAGGATGTTTTACGAAAAATCGGCTCATCAATCTGCACTTGCAGGTTTGTTCACATAAATCTGAAAAATATAACCATATTGAGAAAAAAAATTCCTCAATCGGACATCCAATTCAAAAGTTATGGCCGTTTGAAATTTCACAAATTTACAATTACTTTTTTGGAGTATCAATCTTTGATTTGGTGAAACATCAAATAATTGAATCTTTGGGATCAAATATCCTTTTGACGCGTTTTTTTTTTATTATTCATATTTTTTGGAGATCTATGTGGTCATATCCTTAATTTGGTATAGCTTTTTCTTAAAAAATATTATTTTATTTTTATTTCTATAGATAAATATAAATTTAAAACTAGAAAGGTAATATGCTTCATGTCGTATTATGTTAAAAATAAAAGTCTAGTAAAAAAGGATGGGAATTTAGAAGATATATTATATTAGTAGGAATGTAATAATCATTATCGATGATGGCATGCCATGCACTACTTTCAACCATGTGTGCTTCTCAATGGTGGTGATGGCATGTTACACATGACGTAGTCCGACCGTGTGTGCTGCCCAAGGGCCATGCCGGCATGCCACACTCTACGTGATCCGATCATCTGTGCTGGCCATGGGTGATGATAACATGCCATGCCCAATGTTGTCTGATCGTGTATGCTTTCTAAGGGCGATGATGGAATGCTACACTTGACGTCGTCTAACCATGTGTGCTGCCGAAGTACGATGATGGCATGCCATGCCCGACGTAGTGCAATCATGTGTGCTCTCCAAGGGGGATGATGGCATGCCACGCTCGATGTCGTCCGACCGTGTTTACTGTCCTAAGGCGATGATGGCATGTAATACTTGACGTCGTCCGACAATGTTTGTTGCGGGCCATTTGGGCATGCCACGCCCAATGTCGTCCTGCTATATGTGCAGTACAAAGGCGATGAGGGCATGCCACGCTCGATGTCGTCCGACCGTGTGTGCTGCCAAGGACCATGTCGTACGATCGTTTGTGTTGTCCAAGGGCGATGATGACATCTAAATCCCAACATCATCCGACCGTCTGTTTTGTACAAGAGCGATGATGGCATGGCACTCACGACATTGTGTGTCCGTGTGTACAACACAAATGCGATGTTGTCATGCCACGTCGATGTCGTCTGACTGTGTGTGCTTTACAAAAGGCAATAATTGCATTTAACGCCCTACTTCGTCAAACTGTGTGTGCTGCACAAGGGCGATGATAGCATTGCCATAACCAATGGTTTTCGAACGAATGTGCAATCCAAGGGCAATAATAATAAGCCACGCCTGACTTCATCCGTCTATGTGTATGCTATCCATGGGCGATGATGTCCTTCCACGCTCGACATCGTCTGATCGTGTGTGCTGGCTAAGGGCCAGGATGGAATATTACGCCCGATGTAGTCCGACCATGTATGTTGTCCAAGGACGATGATTACATGCCACGCCCGATGTCATGCTCTACGTTATTAAACCACGTGTGTGCTACCCAAGGGCCATGTGGGCATGCCACGCCTGATGATGTAAAAATCGTTTGTGCTGTCAAAGGGCAATGATAACATGCAACGGCCGACGTCATCTTATTACGTATGCTTTGCTAAGGCGATGATGGCATGTAAAACCCGACGTCATCCGACCGTGTGTACATTCAATGGGCGATGATGGCATTTCCACAGACGATGTCGTCAAACTATGTGCTCTTACCATGGGCGACAATGCCATTGCCAGGGCTAACATCGTCAGAATGTGTGCGCTTACCATGGGCGATGATAACATGCTACACCTAAGGTCGTACGACCGTCTGTGTTGTCCAAAGGCAATGATGGCCTGCCACGCCTGACATTATACAACAGTATGTGCTACCCAAGGGCAATGATGTCACGCCACGCCCGTTGTCATCCTACTTTGTGTGCTTCCCTAGGTTGATGATGGCATGGCACTCGTGATGTTGTCTGATCGTGTATGCTGTCCAAGGGTGATGACGGAATGCGACGCCCGACATTGTCTTACCCAATGTATGCCATGCAATTGCGATGATGTCAGGCCACGCCCTATATCCTCTGACTGTTTGTTAATTCCAAAGGAGAAAATGACATGCCACGCTCGACGTAGTCAGACCATGTATGTTTTTAAGGGTGATTATGGCATGCCAAGCCCGATATCGTCCGAATGGGTGTTATTTCCTAGGGCGTTGATGGTATGCCATGCCCTACATCGTCCGACCATGTGTGTTGCCCAAAGGCGATGATGGCATGTCATGCCTAACATCATCCGAACGTGTGTAGTGCACGAGGCGATAATGGCATGCCACGCCCGATGTCCTTCGACCGTGTGTGCTGCCCAAGGGCCATGTGGGTATGTAACGCCGTACGTGGTCCAATCATGTTTTCAGTCATAGGGTGATGATAATATGCCACGCCCGACATTGTCCGATCGTGTATTCTTTCCAAGGGTGATGATAAAATGTCACACCCGATGTAGCCCGACCATGTCTATTTTCCAAGGGCAATGATCACATTTAACGCCCGTCGTCGTCCATCAGTGTGTGTTGCCCAAGGGCGATTATAGCATTGCCAAGGCTGATGTAGACCTATCGTGTGGGCTGTCAAAGCGAGATGATATTATGTTATTCCTGACGTCATCCGACCGTGTATTCAATCCAAGGCCGATGATAACATTCGATGACCATGTATGCTTCCCAAGGGAGATGAATGCCTACCATGCCTGACGTAGTCCGACCATGTGTGTTGTGTAAGGGCCATGATGACATGCCACGCTCGATGTCGTCTGACCATGTAAGCTGTCTAAAGGGCGATGATGAAAAGCCAAGTCTGACGTCGTTCGACCCTCTGTGCTTCTAAGGGCTATGATATCATGTCATGCCCGACGTCGTCGGAACGTGTGTGCTACACAATGACGATAATGGCATGCCACGCCCGACCTCATCTAATCATTTGTGCTGCCAAAGGGCCATGTGGGCATGACACACCCTAAGTAGTCTAATTGTGTGTACAGTCCAAGGGCAATGATGGCATTCCACGCGCGACGTAATCTGACAGTGGGTGCTGCCCAAGGGCCATGCGAAAATGCCGCGCCCGACGTCATCCGATCGTGCATGGTTTCCAAGGGCGATGATAACATACCACACCCAACATAGTTCGACCATGTATGCGGTCAAAGGGAAATGACGGTATTTAACGCTCTATGTCCTCCGACTATTTGTGCTGCCCAAGAGTTATTATAGCATTTCCAAGCCCGACTTAGTTCGATGGTGTGCGATATCCATGGGCAATGATAAAATGTTATGCCAGACATCATCCGACCGTGTATTTTGTCCAAGGTAGATGATTACATGCCATGCGTCATATCATATGAACATGTGTATGCTTTGCATGGGCGATTATGTCTTGCCACGCCTGACGTAGTCGGATCGTGTGTGTTGTCCAAGGGCCATTATGGCATTCAACGCTTGATGTTGTCCAAACGTGTATGTTGTCCAAGGGCGATGATATAATTCCACGCCCGACGTCGTCCCACCGTTTGTGTTGTCAATGGCCAAAAATGGCATGTCTGGCCTAACGTCGTCTGACAACATGTGCTGCCCAATGGCGATGTTGGAATCCAACAATCCACGTTCTCCGATAGTGTGGGCAAAATTAGGGGAAATGTATTAAACGGGATAAAATATTTTTCTCATAAAATTGATTATCTAACATTAAGCTATACATTTGGATATGTGTTACACAGGTATTTCGAACACAAAAATCTATTTTCTTTTATAAGATTCATAGAAATAAAGAATTATAATTTTCTGGAAAATTGGGGGATATTCAAACTTGAATGGGTTAGAACACCTATTTTGGAAAATTGAATTGTCCAAACCGCCTTTGGGGGTTTGCTTTCATAAATAGCAAAAAAAATAACAAAATTGAGAAAAAATGCTTCAATCGGACATGTGAGTCAAAAGATATGGCCGTTTGAAATATCACATATTTACAACTACTTTTTTTGAGATTCAATCTTTTATTTTGTGAAACTTCAAATGATTGATACTTTGGGTCGAATATCCGTTTTACGCAAAAAAAATATTATTCTGCATATTTTTTGAGATCTATGTGGTCATATCCTTAACTCTGTTTTGCTAATTTTTAAAAAAATATTGTTAAATTTTTATTTATATATAAAAATATAAATGAAAATTAGAAAACTAATATTCTTCGTGCCGTATTAAGATTAAAATGAAAGACTAGTACAATAAGATTGGAAAATCGAGAAGCTATATTATATTATTACGAATAAGACAACCATGATCGTTAATGGCAGGCCACGCCCGTCGTAGTTCGACCGTGTGTGCTGCCCCAGGGTAATGATGGCATATAGTGCCCGTCATGATTCGACCGTGTGTGCTACCCAAGGGCGATGTTGACATGCTACGTGCGATGTTGTACGACTGTCACTACTGTCCAAGGGCAATGATAGCATGCCACACCTGACGTCCTTCGACCGTGTATGCTTTCCAAGGGAGATGATGGAAATCCATGCCCAACGTCATCCGAATGTGTGTGATTCCAAAGGGCAATGATTGCATGTCACACCCGACGTCGTCCGAACGTGTGTGATGCACAAAGGCGATAATGGCATGCCACGCCCGACCTCATCCGACCATGTGTGCTACCCATGGGCCATTCAAACATGCCACACCCTACGTGGTCCAATTGTGTAATCAGTCCAAGGGTGATGATAAGATTCTATGCTGACATCGTCTGATCGTGTATGCTTTCAGAAATGATGATGGGATGCCCCGCCCAACATTGTCCGACTGCTTGTGCTGCACAAGAGAGATAAGTGCATGCCACGCCCGACGTAGTCTTATTGCATCTTTTGCCCAATGTCGATGATGGCATGCCACGCCTGATGTCATCCGACCGTGTTTGTTGCCCAAGGGCCATGCGGGCATGCCACGCCCTACGTCGTCTAACTATTTGTGTAGTCAAAAAGGGATGATGGCATTCCATGTCGATGTCGTCCGACCGTGTGCTTTTCAAGGGCGATGATGGCATGTTAAGCCCGACGTTGTCCGATCGAGTGTAGTGCCCAAGGTTGATGATTGAATTGCCACTCCCAACATCATCCAATTGTGTATGCAGTCCAAGGGCATTGATAATATGCCACGTCCGAAGTCATCTGACCGTGTATGTTGTCCAAGGGAGATGATGTCATGCCACGCCCGACGTGTTCGAACCTGTGTATGTTGTCCAAGGGCGATGATGGCCTGCCACGCCCGACCTCGTCCAACCATATGTGCTGGACAAGGTCCATGATAGCATGCCACGCATGACACAGTCTGACCGTGTATGCTGTCCAAGGGAGATGATGGCATGCCATGCACGATGTTGTCCCACCGTTTGTGCGTTCCAAGGGTGAAGATGACATGAAACTCCCGACGTCATTTGACCACCTGGGCTTCCCAATGGCGATGATGGCATTCCACGCCCGACGTCATCCGACTGTGTGTGCTGCCCAATGTCCATGCGAGCATGTCATGCCCGACGCTGTTCATCCGTGTGTGCAATCCAAAGGTGATGATGTCATGCCACATCGACGTCATCCGACTATGTGTTCTGTCCAAAGGGAAATAATGGCATTAAACGCCCTAAGTAGTTCGACCGTGTGTCCTGCCCAACGGCGATCATAGCATCACAACTCCCAACATTGTGTGGTCGTGTATGCTTTCCAAGGGCGATGATGGCATGCCACGTCCGACGTCATTTGTCCTTGTGTATGTTGTCCAAGGGCAATTATGGCATGCCACGTCCGAAGTAGTCCGACCTTATATGTTGTCCAAGGTCGATGCTGGCAAGTCACGCCCGACGTCATCCCACTATGTGTGCAGTCCAAGGGCGAAGATTGCATTTCACGCTCAACGTCGTCCAACCGCGTGTGCTGCCCAATGTAGATTAGGGCATGCCATGCCTGACATCATACGACCATGTGTGCTGCCCAATGTCCATGCAGGAATGACACACCCGATATCTTCTGATCGTATGTGCTCTTCAAGAACATTGATAACATACCGTGCCCAACATCGTCCTATCGTGTATGCTTTCCAAGGGCGATGATGGCATGCTACGCCTGATGTAGTTCGACCGTTTTGGCATATCAAGGGCGATGATGACATTGCCACGGTCGACGTCGTCCGACCATGCATGCAACCCAAGGGACATGATGTCATACCATGCCCGACGTATTCTAATCGTGTGTGCTGTCAAAGTGTGATAATGGCTTGCCATGGACGACGTCATCTCACCGTGTGTGCTAACCATGGGAGAGGATAACATGACACGCGTGACGTCAGACGACTATCTATCTAATCTAAGGGCAAT
Source organism: Solanum chmielewskii (assembly GCA_027704785.1). Taxonomy (NCBI): domain Eukaryota; kingdom Viridiplantae; phylum Streptophyta; class Magnoliopsida; order Solanales; family Solanaceae; genus Solanum; species Solanum chmielewskii. The sequence continues at coordinate 49,202 of JAKWIX010000083.1, forward strand.
GATGGAATACCCCGCAAGACGTAGTTCGACCATGTATGATGCCCAAGTGCAATGATGTCATGCCACGCCTTACTACGTCTGGCTGTGGGTGTTTCCCAAGGGCGATGATGGCATGGCATGCCTGACGTCGTCTTATATGGTATGTTGTTTAAGGGCGATGATGGCATGCCACGCCCGACATTGTCCCGCCCTATTTATGATGTCCAATTGTGATGATGGAATGCCACGCCCGATATCCTCCGACTGTGTGTTCATTCCAAGTGAGAAAATCACATTCCACGCTCCACATATTCCGACCATGTATGTTATTCAAGAGAGATTATGGCATACAAAGCCCGACGTCGTCCGAACGTGTGTACTGCCCAAGGGAGATGATGGCATGTCATGCTTGACATCGTCTGAACGTGTGTACTGCACGAGGGCGATAATGGCATGCCACGCCTGACGTCATCCGACCATGTGTGCTGCCCTAGGTCCATGTGGGTATTTAACGCCCTACGTGGTCCAATCATGTGTTCAGTCATAGGGTAATGATAATATGCCATGCCCGATGTCCTCCAATCGTGTATGCTTTTTAAGGGTGATGATGCGATGCCACGCCCGACATTTCCCGATGGTGTGTGCTTCCCAAGGGAGATTAAGGAATGCCACGCCCGACATATTTTTTTAATGTAAGCCATCAAAGAGCAATGATGGCATGTAACGCCCGATGTTGTTCGACCGTGTGTGCTGCACAAGGGCAATAATGGCATGTCACACACAACATCGACTCTCCATGTGTGTAGTTAAAAGGCGATGATGGCATGCCACGTCGACGTTGTCCTACAGTGTGTGTTGTCCAAAGGGAAATGATAACATTTGATGCCCAACATCGTCTGACCGTGTATGTTACCCAAGGGCGATGATAGCATTGGAAAACGTAGTTTAATCATATGTGCTGGCCAAGATCCACGATGGCATGCCATGCCCGATGTCATTTAACTAGGTGTGCTGGCCAAGGACAGTGAGGGCATGCCACGCGAGATGTTGTTCGACCACGTGTGGTGCACAATTGCGATGATGGATTGCCATGTCTGACGTCATTCGACCGTGTGTGTTGTTTAAGATCAATGATGGCATCTAACGCCCGACGTCGTTCGACTATGTGTGCTGCACAAGGGCAATAATGGGATGTAACACACGACGTCGACTATCCATGTGTGTAGTGAAAAGGCGATGATGGCAAGCCACGTCAAAGTCGTCCTACAGTGTGTGTTTTCCAAAGGGCAATGATGACATTTGATGCCCGACGTCGGCCGATCGTTTATGCTACCAAAGGGTGATGATAGCATTGAAAAAGTCATCTAAACGTGTGTGCTGGCCAAGGGCCACAATGGCATGCCGGACCAAACGTCGTTCGACCGGGTTTGCTGTCCAAGGTGCATGAGGGCATTCCACGCGAGATGTCATTCCACAACGTGTGCTACACAATTGCCATGATGGATAACCACGTTTGATGTCATTGGACCGTGTGTACTACCAAAGAGCCATGCGGGCATGCCACGCTTAACGTCATCCGTTTAATCATGTGTATTTTCCAAGGGCGATAGTTTATACCACGCCCGACGTCATTCGACCTTCTGTATATTGTCCAATTGTGATGATGGCATACCATTGTTGAGATCATCCGACTGTTTGTTCATTCCAAGGCCGATGATGGCATGTCAGGCTATACGTAGTTCTACCATATATTATATCAAAGGGCGATGATGTCATGCCACGCCCGACTTAGTACGACCGTTTGTGTTGTTCAAGCGCCATGATGGCATGCTACGCTAGACTTCATCCGATTATGTATGTAGCAAAAGGGCGATGATTTCATGTCATGCCCAACATCGTCCATCTGTGTGTGCAATGCAAAGGCAATGATAGCATGCCATGTCGACGTCGTCCGATCGTGTTTACTGTCTAAAGGGCAATGATAGAATTTAACGGCTTACGACGTCGGACTGTGTGTGGTGCCCATGGGCGATGATAGCATTACCATGCCTAACGTCGTCCGACCGTGTGTACAGTCCAAGGGTGATGATAACATGCCAAGCCTAATATCGTCCACTAGGTATGTTGTCCAACTGCGATGATGGTATGCCACGCCAGACGTTATTGGACCCTGTCAATGTTGTTCAAGGGCGATGATGTCCTGCAACGCTCGACGTCGTGCGACACTGTGTTCTTGCCAAGTGCCATGATGGCATGCCTCAACTGGCTTTCTCCAACCGTATATGCTGTCCAAGTGCGATGATGGCATACCATGCCGAAATCGTCCCGCCGTGTGTATTGTCCAAGGGAAAAGATGGCATGTCAAGCCCTACGTCATCCGATCGCTTGTGCTTCCCAATGGCGATGATTGCATAACACGCACGATCTCGTCCCACTATGTATGTTGTCCAAAGGCAATGATGGCATCCCACGCCTGACGTCATCAGACCATGTGTGCCGCCCAAGGGCAATGCAGGCATGCCAAGCCCGACATCGTACAATTAGTTTTTATTTCCAAGGGTTATGATAACCTGTAACGCCCGACATCGTCCGATCGTGTATACTTTCCAAGGGTTATGATAATATTTCACACTTAACGTAGTTCGACCATGTATATTTTCCAAGCGCAATGATTACATTTAACGCCCATCATCATCGGATTGTATGTTCTTCCCAAGGGCGTTATAGCACTACCAAGGCGATGATGTCCTGCAACGCTCGACGTCGTGCGACACTATGTTCTGGCCAAGTGCCATGATGGCATGCCTCACCTGGCGTTCTCCAACCGTATATGCTGTCCAAGTGCGATGATGGCATACCATGCCGAAGTCGTCCCACCGTGTGTATTGTCCAAGGGAAAAGATGGCATGTCAAGCCCGACGTCATCCGACCGCTTGTGCTTCCCAATGGCGATGATTGCATAACACGCATGATCTCGTCCCACTATGTATGTTGTCCAAAGGCAATGATGGCATCCCACGCCTGATGTCATCAGACCATGTGTGCCGCCCAAGGGCAATGCAGGCATGCCAAGCCCGACGTCGTGCGATCAATTTTGATTTCCAAGGGTGATGATAACCTGTAACGCCCGACATCGTCCGATCGTGTATACTTTCCAAGGGTGATGATAATATTTCACACTTAACGTAGTTCGACCATGTTTATTTTCCAAGCACAATGATCACATTTAACGCCCATCGTCATCGGATTGTATGTTCTTCCCTAGGGCGTTATAGCACTACCAAGGCTGATGTAGTCCGATCGTGTCTGCTTTCCAAGGTTGATGATAACATGTCATTCCTGACATCGTCCAAATGTGTATTCTATCTAAGAGCGATGATTACGTTATATGCCCGACATCGTGCGACCATGTGTATGCTTATTAAGGGTGATGAATTCCTGCCACGCCTGAAATAGTTCGACCGTGTGTAAGCTGTCCAATTGCGATGATGGCATGACATGCCTGACATCATCCGACCGTGTGCTTATTCCAAGGGCTATGATGGCATGCCACACATCTCGTCGTCCGTCATTGTGTGCAGTCCAAACGCGATGATGGCATTCCATGTCGACGCCATCCCACCATTTTTACTGTCCAAAAGGCAATGATGGCATTTAATGCCCGACGACGTCTGACTGCCTGTGGTGCCCAAGGGTGATGATATCATTGCCATTCCGAACGTCATTAGATGGTGTGTGCATTCCATGGTCGATGATAACATGACATGCCCAACATCGTCCGACTGTATATGTTGTCCAAGGTCGATGATTGTATGCCACGCCCGACGTTATTCAACCATGTCTTCGTTGTTCAAGGCCGATGATGGACTTCAACGCCCGACGTCGTTCGACCGTTTGGTCTGGACAAGGGCCATGATGGCATGCCTCGCTTGACGTTCTCCAACCGTATATGTTGTCCAAGTGCGATGATGGCATACCACGCCGAAATCGTCCCACCGTGTGTGCTGTCAAAGGGCAAACATGGCATATCATGCCCGATGACATCCGACTGTGTGCTTCTCAATGGCGATTATGGCATAGCACGAAATATCTCGTCCCACCAAGTATTTTTTCCAAAGGTGATAATGACATCCCACGCCTGACGTCATCCAACCATATGTGCCGCCCAAGGGACATGCGGGCATGCCACGCCCGACATTCTCCGATCATGTGTGATGTCCAAGGGCGATGATAACATGTAATGCCCGCCATTGTCCAATCGTGTATTCTTTCCATGGGAGATGATAACATCTCACACCCAATATAGTCCGACCATGTATATTGTCCAAGGGCAATGATCACTTTTAACGCCCGATATCGTCCGACTGTGTGTGCACCCCAAGGGCGATTATAACATTTCCAAGGTTGACGTAGTTCGATCGTGTGGGCTGTCCAAGGGAGATGATATCATTTCATTCTTGACATCGTCTGAGCGTGTATTCTATCCAAGGGGGTTGATAACATTCCATGCCTGATGTATTCCGACCGTGTGTGCTATGCAAGGGCCTTGATGGCATGCCATGCTCGGCGTCCTCTGACCATGTAAGCTATCCAAAATAGATGATGATATTCCATGCCAATTGTTTTACCAGCGTGTGTGCTATCCAAAATCAAAGATTGCATGTCACACCTGACGTTGTTCGACCGCGTGTTCTGCCCAATGGTGATTATGGAATGCCATGCCATACGCCGTCCCACAACATATGCTGCGTAATGGTGATGATGGTAAGCTACGCCCGACTTCATCTTATCGTGTGTGATGCCTAGGGGCCATAAGAGCATGCCACGCCCGACTTCATCCGATTGTGTGTGTTGTCAAATAGCGATGATAAAATGCCACAGCCGACGTCATCTAATTACGAATGCTTTTCTAGGGCGATGATGGCATGGCACGCCATACGTCATTCGACCCTGTGTGCATTGAATGAGCAATGATGGCGTTGCAATGGCCGACATCGTGCGACCATGTGTGCTTGCCAAGATCAATGATGGCATGACACGCCTGACATAGTCTTACTGTGTATGTTGTCAAAGGGCGATGATGGCATGCCACGCCCGACGTCGCTCACCATGTGTGCTATCCAAGGGAGATGGCATGTCATGTCTGACATAGTGTGACAACGAGTGCTGCCCAATGGAAATGATGGTATACTATGTCCGACGTCATCCAACGGTGTGTTATGACAAAGGGTTATGCGGCCATGCCACGCCTCACTACATCCGATCGTGTGCTATCCTAGTAAAATGATAACATGCCACACATAATGTCATTCGATCGTGTATGATTTCTAAGGGCGAAGATAACATGCCACACCCGATGTAGTTCGATCGTGTATGTTGTCGAATGGCATTGATGACATTTAACAGCCAATGTCAGCTGACATTATGTGCTTCCCAAAGGCCATTATAGCTTTTCCACGCCCGAAGTAGTCCGATCGTGTGTGTTGTCCAAGGACAATGATAATATGCCATGCATGACTTTGTCAGACAATGTATGCTTTCCAAGGGCGATTATAACATGCCACAGTCGACGTTATCCGACCGTGTATGCTTTCCAATGGTGATGATGACATGCCACGCCCTATGCCGTCCCAGAATGTGTCCACTGTAAGTGCAAAGATGGTATGTCACGCCTGAGGTTGTTCAACTTTGTGTCTTGCCTAATGGGGAAGATGGCATGCCATGCCAAACGTCATCCGACGGTGTGTTCTTCCAAAGGGCCATGCAGGCATGCCATGCCCGATGTCATCCGATCATGATTGGTGTTAATGAACGACGATAACATTCCATGCCTAACGTCGTCCAATAGTGTGTGTTGTCAATGTGCGATGATCACATGACACGCCTTTTGTCGTCCGATCGTGTATGCTCTTCAAGGGAGAAAATGGCATGCCACACCCGACGTATTCTAACAGTGTGTGCATTCCATGAGAGATAATGGAATCTCCACAGCTGATGTCATCTGACCGTCTCTGTTGCCCAAAGTCCATGATGGCATGCAACGCATGACGTAGTTCGATCGTGTGAGTTTTCCAAGGGCGATGATGTTATGCCACGCTCGACGTCGTCCTACCGTGTGTGCAAAATTAGGGGAAATGTAAATTTGAAAGGAATAAAAGCTTTTTCTCATAAAATTTATTATATAACATTAAAGTTGACATTCTCAGATGTGTTACCAAAGTATTTCAAACTCAAAAATCTATTTTCATTTATTAGATTTGTAGCAATAAAGAATTACAATTTTCTTTAAAATTGAACAGGGAAAAGAACGTTTTTTGAAAAATCGGCTCATCCAAACTGCACTTGAAGGTTTGTTCACATAAATCTAAAAAATATACCATATTGAGAAAGAAAATTTCCTCAATAGGACATCCACTTCAAAAGTTATGGCCATTTGAAATTTCACAAATTTACAATTACTTTTTTGGAGTATCAATCTTTGATTTGGTGAAACATCAAATAATTGAAACTTTGGGATCAAATATCCTTTTGACGCGTTTTTTTTTATTCATATTTTTTGGAGATCTATGTGGTCATATCCTTTGTTTGGTATAGCTTTTTCTTAAAAAAAATTTATTTTATTTTCATTTCAATAGATAAATATAAATTAAAAACTAGAAAGGTAATATTCTTCATGTCGTATTATGATTAAAATGAAAGACTAGTAAAACAGGATGGGAAAATTTAGAAGATATATTATATTAGTAGGAATGTAACAATCATGATCGAAAATGGCATGCCATGCACTAAGTCTTCCAACCATGTTTGCTGCTCAAGGGTGGTGATGGCATGTTACACACGACGTAGTCCGACTGTGTGTGGTGCCCAAAGGCCATGCGGGCATGCAACACTCTACGTGATCCGATCATGTGTGCTGTCCAAGGGTGATGATAACATGCCATGCCCAACGTCGTCCGATCGTGTATGCTTTCTAAGGGCGATGATAGAATGCCATGCTTGACATCATCTAATCGTGTGTTCTGTCCAAGTGCGATAATGGCATGTCATGCCCGACGTAGTGCAATCATGTGTGCTCTCCAAGGGCGATGATGGTGCACCCGCTCGGTGTCGTCCGACCGTGTTTGCTGTCCAAAGGCAAGATGGCATGCCTTCACCAGGCGTCGCCTGACCATGTAGGCTTAAGAAGTGCGATGATGCCATGTAATACTCGACGTTGTCCGACATTGTTTGTTGCGGTCCATTTGGGCATGCCACGCCCAATGTCGTCCTACTATATGTGCAGTACAAAGGCGATGAGGGCATGCCACGCTCGATGTCGTCCGACCATGTGTGCTGCAAAGGACCATGCTGGCATGCCATGCCTAATATCGTACGATCGTGTGTGTTCTCCAAGGGCGATAATGACATCTAAATCCAAACATCGTCCATCCGTTTGTGTTGTACAAGGGCGATGATGGCATGTAACTCACGACATTGTGTGTCGGTGTGTTCAACACAAATGCGATGTTGTCATGCCACATAGATGTCGGTTGACCGTGTGTGCTTTACAAAAGGTAATAATGGCAATTAACGCCCTACTTCGTCAAATTGTGAGTGCTTCGCAAGGGCGATGACAGCATTGCCACACCCAATGGTTTCCGAACGTATGTGCAATCCAAGGACAATAATTACAAGCCAAGCCTGAAGTCATCCTACCATATGTGTCTCCCAATGGACATGCGGGCATGCCACGCCCGACAACCTCCGATCGTGTGTGATGTCCAAAGGGGATGATAACATGTAATGCCCGACATCGTCCAGTCGTGTATTCTTTCCATAGGAGATGATAACATCACACACCCGATATAATCCGACCATGTATATTGTCCAAGGGCAATGATCACTTTTAACGCCCGTCGTCGTCCGACTGTGTGTGCTTCCTAAGGGCAATTATAGCATTTCCAAGGTTGACGTTGTTCGATCGTGTAGGCTGTACATGGGAGATGATATCATTTCATTCATGACATCGTTTGAGCGTGTATTCTATCCAAGGGGGATGATAATATTCCATGAACATGTATGCTTCCCAAGGGCGATGAATGCACGCCATGCCTGATGTAGTCCAACCGTGTGTGATATTCAAGGGCCATGATGGCATGCCATGCTCGACGTCCTCTGACTATGTAAGCTGTCCAAAGGCGATGATGATATTCCATGCCCAATGTTGTACCAGCGTGTGTGCTATCAAAAGTCAAAGCTTGCATGTCACACCTGACGTTGTTCAACCGCGTGTGCTGCCCAATGGTGATTATGGAATGCCATGCCTTACATCGACCCACAACATGTGCTGCGTCATGGTGATGATGGTAAGCTACGCCCGACTTCATCTTATCGTGTGTGATGCCTAGGGGCAAAAAGAGCATGCCACGCCCGACTTCATCTGATTGTGTGTGTTGTCAAATAGCGATGATAACATGCCACAGCCAACGTCATCTAATTGTGAATGCTTTTCTAGGGCGATGATGGCATGGCAAGCCTAACGTCATTCGACCCTGTGTGCATTGAATGAGCAATGATGGCGTTGCAATGGCCGACATCGTGTGACTGTGTGTGTTGGCCAAGAGCAATGATTGCATGACACGCCTGGCATAGTCTGACTGTGTATGTTGTCAAAGGGCAATGATGGCATGCCACGCCCGACATCGTTCACCATGTGTGCTATCCAAGGGAGATGGCATGTCACGTATGACATCGTCTGACGACGAGTGCTGACCAATGGAAATGATGGTATGCTATGTTCGACGTCATCCGACCATGTGTTATGACAAAGGGGCATGCGGCCATGCCACGCCTGACATTATCCGATCATGTGTGCTATCCTAGTGCAATGATAACATGCCACACACAATGTCATTCGATCGTGTATGATTTCTAAGGGCGATGATAACATGGCACACTCGATGTAGTTCGACCGTGTATGCTGTCCAAGGGCAATGATGACATCTAACGGCCGATGTCAGCTGACATTGTGTGCTGCCCAAAGGCCATTATAGCGTTTCCACGCCCGACGTAGTCCGATCATGTGTGTTGTCCAAGGACGATGATAATATGCCATGCATGACATTATCTGACCATGTATGCTTTCCAAGTGCGATGATAGCATTCCATACTCGACGTCATCCAACCGTGTATACTTTCCGATGGTGATGATGACATGCCACGCCCGCTGCCGTCCCACAATGTGTGCATTATAATGACAAAGATAGTATGTCACGCCTGAGGTCGTGCAACTTTGTGTCTTGCCTAATGGGGATGATGGCATGCCACGCCAAACATCATCCGACCGTGTGTGCTTCCCAAGGGCCATGCAGGCATGCCATGCCCGACGTTATCCAATCATGTTTGGTGTTAATGAACGACGATAACATGCCATGCCCAACATCGTCTAATAATGTGTGCTGTCAATGTGCGATGATCACACGACACGCCTTATGTCGTCCGATTGGGTATGCTTTTCAAGGGCGATAATGGCATGCCACACCCGACGTAGTCTCACCGTGTGTGCATTCCATGAGAGATAATGGCATTGCCACAGTCGACTTCATTTGACCGTCTCAGTTGTCCAATGTCCATGATGGCACGCCACGCGTGACGTAGTCCGATCGTGTAAGGTGACCAAGTGCGATGATGGCATGCCACACTCGACGTCGTCCTACCGTGTGTGAAAAATTAGGGGAAATGTAAAATTGAATGGGATAAAAGCTTTTTCTCATAAAATTTATTATCTAACATTTAAATTGACATTCTCAGATGTGTTACCAAGGTATTTCAAACTCAAAAATCTATTTTCTTTTATCATATTTGTAGCAAAAAAGAATTACAATTTTCTTTAAAATTGAATGGGGAAAAGGACATTTTTCGAAAAATTGGCTAATCCAAACTGCACTTGCAGGTTTGTTCACATAAATCTCAAAAATATTACCATATTGAGAAAAAAAAATTTCTCAATCGGACGTCCAATTCAATAGTTATGGCCTTTTACAACATCACAAATTTACAATTACTTTTTTGGAGTATCAATCTTTGATTTGGTGAAACATCAAATAATTGAAACTTTGGGATCAAATATCCTTTTAACGCGTTTTTTAATTATTCATATTTTTTGGAGATCTATGTTGTCATATATTTTATATGGTATAGCTTTTTCTTTAAAAAAGATTATTTGATTTTTTATTTCTATATATAAATATAAATTTAAAACTAGAAAGGTAATATGCTTCATGTCGTATTATGTTAAAAATGAAAGACTAGAAAAATAGGATGGGATAATTTAGAAGATATATTATATTAGTAGGATTGTAACAATCATGATCGATGATGGAATGCCACACTTGACGTCCTCTAACCGTGTGTGCTGCCCAAGTGCGATGATGGCATGCCGTGCCCGACGTAGTACGATCGTGTGTTCTCTCTTAGGGTGATGATGGTATTCAATGCTCGATGTCGTCCGACCGTGTGTGCTGTCCAAAGGCGAGATGGCATGCCTTCACTTGGCCTCGCCTGACCATGTATGCTTAAGAAGCGCGATGATGGCATGTAATCCTCGACGTCGTCCGACATTGTTTATTGCGGGCCTTTTGGGCATGCCACGCCCGATGTCGTCCTACTATATGTGCAGTACAAAGGCATTGAGGGCATGCCACACTCGATGTTGTCCGACCGTGTGTGCTTCCAAGGACCATGTTGGCATGCCACGCCTAATGTCGTATGATTGTGTGTGTTGTCCAAGGGCGATGATGACATCTAAATCCCAACATCATCCGACCGTTTGTGCTGTACAAGGGCGATGATGGCATGTCACTCACGACATTGTGTGTCCGTTTGTATAACACAAATGCAATGTTGTCATGCCAGGTTGATGTCGTCTGACTGTTTGTGCTTTACAAAAGGCAATAATGGTATTTAACGCCCTATTTCGTCAAACTGTGTGTGCTGCCCAAGGTCGATGATAGCATTGCCACACCCAATGTTGTCCGAACATATGTGCAGTCTAAGCCTGACGTCATCCGTCTATGTGTATTCTATCCATGGACGATGATGGCCTTCCATGTCCGACGTTGTCATATCGTGTGTGCTGGCTTAGGGCCAGGATGGAATATTACGCTCGATGTAGTCTGACCATGTATGTTGTCCAAGGACGATGATTACATGGCACGTCCGATGTCGTCCTATCCTGTGTGATGTCCATGGGCGATGATGGAATGTCATGCTTGACGTCATTTAACCACGTGTACTGCCCAATTTCGATGATGGTATGCCAAGCGCGATGTCATCCAACCGTGTGTGCTACCCAAGGGCCATGTGGGCATGCCACGCCTAATGATGTCAAATCGTTTGTGCTGTCAAAGGGAAATGATAACATGCCACGGCCGACATTATCTGATTATGTATGCTTTGCTGGGGCGATGATGGAATGTCAAACCCGACGTCAACCGACCGTGTGTGCATTCAAAGGCCGATGATGGCATTTCCACAGACGATGTCGTCCAATTGTGTGTGCTTCCCAAAGGCCATGATGTCATCACAAGACAAACGTAATCCGATTGTGTGTGTTGTCAAATGGCGACAATGGCATTTCAAAGACTTACATCGTCAAACAGTGTGCGCTGACCATGGGCGATGATAACATGCTACACCTAAGGTCGTACCACCTTCTGTGCTGTCAAAAGTCAAGGATGGCATGCCACGCCAGACAAATACAATAGTGTGTGCTACCCAAGGGCCATGATGGCATGCCACGCCCGATTTCATCCTACTTTGTGTGCTTCCCTAGGTTGATGATGGCATGGGACCCGCGATGTTGTCTGATCGTTTATGCTGTCCAAGGGTCATGACGGAATGCGACGCCCGACATTGTCTGATCGAATGTATGCCATGAAATTGTGATGATGTCAGGACACGCCCGATATCCTCCGACTGTGTGTTCATTCCAAAGGAGAAAATCACATTCCACGCTCGACGTAGTCCGACCATGTATGTTGTTCAAGAGAGATTATGGCATGCCAAGCCTGAAATCATCTGACTGGGTTTCTTTTCCTAGGGCAATGATGGCATGCCACGCCCGATGTCGTCTGACCATGTGTGCTGCCCAAGGACGATGATGGCATGTCATTCCTGACGTCGTCCGAATGTGTGTGGTGCACGAGGCGATAATGGCGTCACACCCGATGTAGCCCGACCATGTCTATTGTCTAAGGGCAATGATCACATTTAACGCCCGTCGTCTTCCGACTGTGTGCGCTGCCCAAGGGCGATTATAGCATTGCCAAGCCTCACGTAGCCCGATCGTGTGGGCTGTCCAATTTTGATGATATATGCCATGCGCGATGTCATCCAACCGTTTGTGCTACCCAAGGGCCATGTGGGCATGCCACGCCAGATGATGTCAAATCGTTTGTGCTGTCAAAGGGCAATGATAACATGCCACGACCAATGTCATCTGATTATGTATGCTTTGCTAGCGCAATGATTGAATGTTAAACCCGACGTCATCCGACCGTGTGTGCATTCAAAGGGCGATGATGGCATTTCCACAGACGATGTCGTCCAACTGTGTGTGCTTCCCAAAGGCCATGATGTCATGACTAGACCAACGTAATCCAACTTTGTGGGTTCTCAAAAGGCGACAATGCCATTGCCACAGCTTACATTCATCAGACTATGTGCGCTTACCATGGGCGATGATAACATGCTACACCTAAGGTCGTACGACCGTCTGTGCTGTCCAAAGGCAATGATGGCATGCCACGCCTGACATTATGCACTAGTATGTTCTACCCAAGAGCAATGATGGCAGGCCACGCCCGTTGTCATCCTACTTTGTGTGCTTCCCTAGGTTGATGATGGCATGGCACCCATGATGTTGTCTGATCGTTTATGCTGTCCAAGGGTGATGACGGAATGCGACGCCCGACATTGTCTTACCCAATGTATGCCATTCAATTGCGATGATGTCAGGCCACACCCGATATCCTCCGACTGTGTGTTAATTCCAAAGAAGAAAATGACATGCCACACTCGACGTAGTCCGACCATGTATGTTTTTAAAGGGAGATTTTGGCATGCCAAGCCCGACATCGTTCGAATGGGTATTCTTTCCTACGGTGATGATGGCATGCCATGACCGACATCGTCCGACCATGTGTGTTGCCCAAGGGCGATGATGGCATGTCATGCCTGACGTCATTCGAACGTGTGTGCTGCACGAGCCGATAATGGCATGCCACCCCTGATGTCATTCGACCGTGTGTGCTGCCCAAGGGCCATGTGGGTATGTAACGCCTTACGTGGTACAATCATATTTTCACTCATAGGGAGATGATAATATGCCACGCCCGACATCGTCTGGTCGTGTATTCTTTCCAAGGGTGATGATAAAATGTCACACCCGATGTAGCCAGACCATATCTATTTTCCAAGGGCAATGATCACATTTAACGCCCGTCATCGTCCTACTGTGTGTGCTGCCGAAGGGCGATTATAGCATTGCCAAGGCTAACGTAGTCCGATCGTGTAGGCTGTCAAAGGGAGATGATATTATGTCATTCCTGACATCATCCGATCGTGTATTCAATCCAAGGCCGATGATAACATTCGAGGACCATGTATGCTTCCCAAGGGCGATGAATGCCTACCATGCCTGACGTAGTCCGACCATGTGTGTTGTGCAAGGGCCATGATGGCATGCGACTCTCGATGTCGTCTGACCATGTAAGCTGTCCAAAGGGCGATGATGAAAAGCCAAGCTCGACGTCGTTCGACCCTCTGTGCTTCTAAGGGCCATGATATCATGTCATGCCCGACGTCGTCGGAACGTGTGTGCTATATAAGGACGATAATTGCATGCCAGGCCCGACCTCATCTAACCATGTGTGCTGCCAAAGGGCCATGTGGGCATGCCACACCCGAAGTGGTCTAATTGTGTGTTCAGTCCAATGGCAATGATGGCATTCCACGCGCGACGTAATCCGACAATGGGTGCTGCCCAAGGGCCATGCGAGAAAGCCGCACCCGACGTCATCCGATCGTGCATGCTATCGAAGGGCGATGATAACATACCACACCCAACATAGTTTGACCGTGTATGCGGTCAAAGGAAAATGATGGTATTTAACACCCAATGTCGTCCGACTGTTTGTGCTGCCCAAGAGTTATTATAGCATTGCAAAGCCCGACGTAGTTCGATGGTATGTGATATCCATGGGCAATGATAAAATGTTATGCCAGACATCGTCCGACCGTGTTATTTGTCCAAGGTAGATGATTACATGCCACGCGCCACTTCATATGAACCTGTGTATGCTTTGCAAGGGCGATGATTTCTTGCCACGCTTGACGTAGTCGGACCGTGTGTGTTGTCCAAGGGCCATTATGGCATTCCACGCTCGATGTTGTCCAACCGTGTATGTTTTCCAAGGGCGATGATATCATCCACGCCCAACGTCGTCCCACCGTATGTGTTGTCAATGGCAGAAGATGGCATGTAAGGCCAAACGTCGTCCCACAACATGTGCTGCCCAATGGCGATGATGGCATCCAACACTGGACGTGTGAGAAAATAATGCCTCAATCGGACATGTGAGTCAAAAGTTATGGCCGATTGAAATATCACATATTTACAACTACATTTTTTGAGTTTAAATCTTTTATTTTGTGAAACTTCAAATGATTGATACTT